>OX465098.1:0-27798 GCA_949987625.1 Chalcis sispes | reverse complement strand
ATAAATAGTCGGCCTTTCCGTCTGTAATTGTCGAGTAATCTTCTTCTTAAAAAAAAAAAAAATACCAAACTTAGTCAATTTATTTAACCCTTATCGGTCGTAAATCATATGTACTACTAAGTAGTACGTCACGTGGGAGGTGACTTACGACCGATAAGGGTTAATACTAGCAACAGCTGAAGATTCGACGATCGACGGGTCCTGAACAATTTTTTTAACCCGACTGATCATCTGTGTCATGTTACTAAAAAATCTCGGTTTCTATTTGTATTTAAATACAAATCTTGACTATTACCAATAGAGTTGAATTATTTATGAAAAATTAATTCGTATCGAATAAAATATATGATCAAGTCATAGAAATATGAAGTGAAGCGAACATAATTGTTAAACCAAATATAGAAAAACGATCGATAAGTGATTTATACTCGTAAATAAAAATTATATAAAGGTTGTGATAGCACAACATAGTCATTGATTGTACCTTATAAGAGTGATAAACAAAACTATTTATTTATAACGGCTATGTCCAAAAATAATGTATAGTGTAAATAACAACCAACGTAAATATTTGTTTTTTTTTAATTTTTATTTATTTATTTATTTTTTTTCTTTCTTTTTTTTCTTTTTGTAAATAATAAGTTTACAAATGCAAGTCAAGTGAAGAAAACCATTAGAATATTTGAAATTTATTTATTTCGTGTATGTATTTTATTTGCTTTTTAATACAAAATTTCTAGTTCAGTAATAATTATAGCTTATGTTAAATATCAGGTGTAAAAAATTTCATTTCTATGTTATATGTATACGTATTCCAGTACTTCTGCCTACAGAGTCTGTTCGTCAAATGCAGACTAGAAGTGATAAGAGACAACAAATATTTTTACAATACAAATTATTTCAATAAAAAACAATTGCATAAAAATTGCTTTAATTTCTTTTATTCCATTTCCGTCCTTTGAAATTAATTATTTTAAAATAATTAAAATATAAATTGTAGTTATCGTTTAAGTAAATAAAAAATTATTTAAAATTGACCTCTACACTTATTCATATACATCTATTGTAAAAAGAGATTATGACGGTGTCTTTTTATTTTTTTGCTGATTAAAATTTACAAAAATCATTTTTAGAAATTCCGTGTTAAAACCATAGTATATGTAAAAATATTTCACAGTTTAAAATTTTTAATAAAAGCCAATGTAAAATTAATAATTTTTACATTTTAATTTATTAGCATCAATAAACTATAACAATCAATACGAAATATAATAGGATAACTATTTGTTAAAAAAACCGAACAATTTTAATCTATAATTACCACAATCGATCAAATGGACCTTTCAAAACTATTTAATGTTTTTTTTCTATTTTATTAATCTATTTTTTTCAAAGAATGTAATAAAAGACATATTTTTTATTATACATCATAAACTTCATAACCTTAACCCTTAAATACGTAATTTTTTAATTAAAATTAGAAAAAATATTTTTGTTTTAAGACGTCTTTTAGATTATACCAAAAATAACAAAAAAAATTAAATAAATAAATAAATAAATAAATAAATAAATAAATAAATTTATTTTTAACTTGAAAATTATACAAATATATATTAAGCTGTCGTAGCATTAACTAAAAAATAAAATGCACTTAAAATATCACGATTAGTTTCTCAACGTCTATAACATTTTTTTGCAGCAATGTAACAATACGAAGAAAAAGGATGTCGATAAGATATTAGAATCGCTGCATTCAGCATTAAAGAATCTAACACCTGTAAATGTCTAATCATTGAGAATCTTTATCGTAATTACATAATTCTGTTATTAATAAATATAATATTATTTTAAATTTTTGTTAATTTTTAAGATTCATAAATAATGCTTAAGATTATTAACATTATGAAACTATAACTTTTTTTTTAGTTCATGAAATACATATTGAAAATAAATAAAAAAATAATCTTTATGCAATTCCAAACAAAAGCTTGTATGTATATGTAAAAATATGTATGCAGTTTTAAATTCCTTTTTTGTTAATTACTTAAAAAGTACTAATTATCTCTTATTAACATTTTTTTTTTTATATTTCCTTCATTAAAATGCATGTTAACGGTATTTTTTTACCCTTCCTTTTTCAACTTAATCTCTTTTTCAACTTTTTTGTAACGTGCATTCATTTGTTTTCATAATGCTTTGTCATATTCTTTCATCTAACATGTTTTAATAGTTACGTGTAATTTACATACATGCAAGTTTTGGCTCATTAAGATTTTTAATTATTGTCATCCAATATTGAAAACGTCGCTTCAAAGAAAATTTATTCTATAGTTATTCTCGCCATTCTTCATATTCTTGCGAATACCTTATTTAATAAACATTTATAAGTAATTTAAAATAGTTAAAAAATATAACTAAAGTCTATTCATATTTTTAATATTTAATTAATTTCAATTATTTATAATCTTTTTCAGTTTAAGAAAAAAAAAAAATTTACTTTTCACATTTACTTCAATCATTTAAAATTGTATTAATATAATCAATGAGATAATTATAAAAATTTTTATATTAATATGATCAAATAAATAATTCATATTTGTTAATTGATTTATTTCTTATCATATAATCTATAATTAAAAGTTATTTTTAAAATGATAAATATTTAATAAACCTCTTTATTTTGTTCATTGGTAAAAGGATAGGAGCGGTGTATTTTTTTTAGGATCATTTGGAACGGATTATACAATACGTCAATCATAGTTTACAGTTTTATAAAATTTTATAAATCTTTAAAAAAATGCGAAACTAGTTGACAAAAACTTTTTTACGCTAGACCAACTTGCACTGGACCGGCTTTACTTTTATTAATTATTTATACCTTATTTGAAAATTTATAAACATTGAAATATAATTAAGTAAAAAAAAAAAAAAAAAAACAAAAAAATTACGATAAAACCATAATAATTATTATTTTAAATCATGATATTTATTTTCATGTCTGATAATAGTATAATGTTAATTAATTATTATTTCAAGATAAATTTAAAAAAATTAAATTTTTTATATAACAATTATTTTATGTAAAAAATGTTGAAATTAACATTTGATAATAAATGCTACAGTTAATGAAACATTATACATAATAATTACAAAAAAAATATAAAGACGATTTTTAAATTTATTGCATTTAAATAAGCAGTTAAGTTTTTCGTTTTGGAAAGTATATAAATCTTTTTGTAAATTTAATTTTTTCCAAATTTAGATAATAGTAAACATATTTTTTATTAATACTATTAACTATTAACTAACAGATTTAACTAGATTCAACTAATTCAAAGTTTAAGGAAAGTCGTGAATAATCAAAGTTCAATAAATATATATCTTTAAATAATTTTCCGTTTATTCTTGTAATAAATTTATAGACTAATTACATATCACAGTCTCTTGAGTGATAATGTAAATTTTCATATTGAATTTATGTACATAGATTTATTTATACATTAAAATTGAATTTTGTACGATAAACTATCACTCTACACTAATTTTAACAGGCGTAATTATTCACATTAATTTTGTACAATAATAAAACTAAACTTTATTATAATATAATCATTTACAAATTGAAATAATTTTTACGAATATATGTAAACTTAAACAAAAACTAACTATATCACATATTAACAATTGGATAAAAAATGATAATATTATGCGCTTTATGTGCACACTTTTTGTTGTTTCATTTTTTTTGTACTTGATATCGAGTTGTATTTGTTACATCAAAAGTGATTTTGTAAAAAAATAGATTACTGAATTTAATAATACTGTTTGATTAAATGTATATATCAAGTTTGTACAACAGTTCTGTAAAATTGTAATATTAATTTAGCTGTTGATTTTTGTTTTGTTTTTTTCTTTTTGTTTTTGTTTTTACAACGGACGGCTACGATATAACGTAAGTCTGTATGAATAATATGAAAATTCATAAGTTATGAGCATTACTTAAAATTTAAAAATAAATATTATCAACTTACATTTATCACTTATGAAAAATAATTATCGCTAACGGAAGACAATGTTAATAGGAAATTTCCCAAGACTTAATAATGGTTAATTGTAATGATCTAACAATGTTCTTGGTTCAATATTTTTAGGCTAACCAATCGAAATTGCACAATATTGATAACGTGTTATAAAGTAGAATTATAAATTAATTTAATTTTTTAAATTTTCGAAGCACGAAGATGAAATAATTAATTTTTAATTAATTTTTTTTGTTTGTTCTTTTTTTTTTTTTTTTTTTTTTTCTCATCACATTGAAAAAGGCAAGTAACCAAGTTTATCATCGTCTTGAGAATATTTATCACAAATCACGTATTTATTTCATTGATTAGCGTCGAAGAGATCTTGAATAAGGTTATCCAGAAAAATGTTTATGCTCTAAAAATATAAATAAAATTAAGAAATGAGCCATTTTTCCGAAAACTTGGATGAAATAAACTTATAACATAACACTATTAATCGCACTAAAATTCAGTCAATTATTTTCAGTGTAGATATTTGGATCTAGTTCTTCGTTAATGCATCATCTCATTTTCAAGGTTTTCGTTACGTTGGTTTTCTTCGCGCTCGTCGCAATTGCAGCAGCAATGATGTAAGTAATAATTTTCGGAAAGCAGCAATCCGTCAGCTACATATGTAACGAACGTATCGACACTTTTGGCATCTAGTGAAGGTAACGAAGATGATGCCGCCGGCAGGTTGTCTATTTCGTTTGGACTTGTTAGCAAACACCAGGTGGCCAGTTGCTGTCGTTGTTGCGTTTGTATATTTTGTTGCTCCACTTGTTGTTGTCGCTGCTGCTGTTGCTGTTGCTGCAGCAATTTCTTTTCCATTCTTGCATTTGTTATTTTTTTTATCGCCTGTAAAAAATAAAATTGAAAGAAAATCTTATTTATTAATTTATTATTATATCTTATTTATTAATTTTTTTATTTCAGTAATAATTTATTAAAATAGAAGAATATTATTAGTGTAAGAAAGTTAAGCGCAGCTATTAAGCAAAATCGAAACAAAAATTTTTATTCGACTTTAATTTTCAAGAATCGTTAATAAGGCTTATTTAAAAAAAAAAAAAAAAAAAAATAATAATAATAATAATAATAAAGTTAACAAGAGGAATAGAATGCCTACCCGAAGAATTTTCCTTCCGGATCTGGTAAACGCCTTTCCGAACATCATTGTTGTAGTCGTGGACGTGAAAACGAGCTTGTTGGAATAGATTGCGTAGATAAGGGCAATTTTAGCAACTGCTTCTGCACGCTGTATGAGTTTCTATTTATTTTCTCTAATTCCGTTCGACAATTTTAATAACGCCGTCGTAATAGAAGCGAGTATATCGAGCGATTTTTTCGGACTCTTGGACAATGCCAACTATGGACACACACGTATTTCACTCTTTTTCCAACAATGCACTCGCGGACTGTCGTAGAGATTGTCTTAGTGAGAGCGGTGACGAAGTAAATAATTGGAAATATTTGACCGCTTGCATCAGGTAAGAAGCAAGAAGAGACACGATAGGTTGCACGTTCGAACAAGTAATACCGAGCGGTAGAGGGCCGCCAGTCGTTATATACGTAAGCGCACCCCCGCGCGCCCTCGCGCCCCGCCAGCTCCAAGCCTATCCCTACCTACGCGCCGCGTTACAACTCGATGCAAGTTTGGACATGAACTCGGTGGCAGCTGCAGCTGCGCGTTACGATTCCACCCCCGTTCGACTATGTGCCTACCCAGATGCCAAGATGCCCTGGGAACTTTTAAGACTTTGAAAGCAGCACACCTTGGGGTGCCTACCGCCTTCCTTTTAGCCATTGTCCTTCCTACACAAGCGCGCTCCTATATACGTATTCGTCGTATACAATATATATATATATATATATATATATATATATATATATATATATATACTTAGAAACGCGTTGTCTTTACCAAAAACCGAGGTCGAAGGAGGAATAAAGGACTCGACGCTTTCGAACCTGTTTTATGAACGTGTACCTACTTGCTATTCACTATGGTGCGGCCTTCTCCTATACCGCCGTCAACTTATTCTCTTGCATTTCTGTGTAAAGTGCATTCCAAACTTATTCTGTGATTCTAACCTGGCGATTTTACTAAATTTCTTTTACCATACAATCGTCCATATACTAATCTAGATTTTGGAAAAATGTTATCATTTTTCTTTTCTTTCTTTTTATTCGTGCAATTTTTTAATAAAATTCAAACTATGAAAGTTATTTTCTAACAAAATGAAAGACGCGCATACTTATTATTTAATAATATCAATAAATGAATAATTTGTACAAATTTAAAAATGTTTAGTATTTAAAAAAATTAATAAATAATTTCCTATTTAGCAAATCAATGAAAATTAATAATTTATCGTTATTGAATAAAGTATATTCTTGGAAAAAATATTGTATAAAATAAAAAAGTCTTTATGTTCAAATAAATACTGTTTCATTGAAATCGTGATATTTTGACTTTGACATAGTTTTTATTAATCAATTTGAATTTTTAATTTAACAAATGTCGAAGTAAATAGAAATTGTTTTGCCTGCATTCATTGAAACTATCTATGATTTAAAAAAATTTTTGTCCGTACGTTTATTTTAAATACAAGTACCGGCACAAATTTTATTTATATATAATTCTTACATATAAAATAATATTTTTATTATTTAGGAAGAAAAAATTTGGTGTAATTTTTAATCGACATAGTTTTATTAAATCATTAAAAAAATAATCTGTAATAGGTTACAATATAAATAAAATATTCTTTAAATATTACGTTGTGACATGATTCTTACGGTGAATTTGGTGTTTAATAATTATTATATCATTACCATTTGATCATTGTTTAACAATGATCTTTTGTATTCGAATATACTAAATTCAGCGATATGTTATCTAGAAATGTTATATTACAAATTATTCATTAATTAAAATGTACAAAATTAAAATTCACTTAAATTATTATCATCACGTCAAATATATATATATATATATATATATATATATATATATATATATATATATATATATATCAATGAAATTGACTCATTATAATACGTATAATAAATTTATATCTATAATGATTAGATATTCATAAATACATGCGTGTATCAAATTGAATTAAAATTTTCTTTTCAAATTAAATTCAACTGCCGTTTAAAATTTTGCGAAGACTTAAAATATCTGTGCATTAATAATTTAATGAACTATAGTTCATTATGGTAAAATATAAAGGATTACATAACGATAAAATAGAAAAAAAAAAATATTTAATAAAATGTGAAAAATGAAAATAAAATAAGATAAAGGCCGTTGAGCGCGAAAATAACAAAGCATTATTGCTAATACGACGAGGTAGTTGTACTGAGGAAGTAAAAAAATCAATGGAAAAAAGTGGTGGCTGTGTAGGTATCAGCGATGTTATAAAGGAAAGTAAGGGGTGGTACGTAGCGTGCGCACGTGCGAGTGCGTGCAGGACGCGTGTGAGAGCGACGTCGTTCTCACGCATGCGGAATCAGATGGGCCACGCGTTCGTAGAGTCTTTTAACTTTTGGGGTCTCCCTTACCCCCTTGCAACTGCGTCACGTGTCCAAGCGCTCTAGGGACGGCACACGCTTTTTTTAAATTGCTTGCGCTTCTTTTGTTCATTATTTTTGTTGCACTTCTTATTCGCATGGCCACATGTAATTATGTGACATATCCTCTTTTCTCCGCTAGTTGTTTTTTTACTCACTACTATCCAGCACCTTACCAATTGCAAGTTGATACTAAAAGGCATTACTAAATCAATATTTTTGAATTATTAATTATATTATTAATTAATTTATAAGTTTTATTATTATTTTCAAACACAAAATTTTAAAAGATTTTTAAATGTAAATTGCAATAACTCGTGATGCCTTGCTTTTGAACAAGAGATAATATCATACTACAGTATCAAAAAAAATATTTTCAATAAATAGATAAAATATTAATGTATTTAAAAGAATAACTTTGTCACTATGAGCTATGAGTTTATGAAAAGAAATTATAAACATAATCGGGTTTATATTACGATCAACCTAAAAATTGAAATTTACAGTGAACAACGTATAAACAATTGATGCAGAGTACTGAAACCTGTTTTTTGTAAAAATATTAAATTGTCGTAAATGTAAAGGTAAAGTTATTTTGCGATTGGTTATACATCGAGAAAAATGAAGAGAAATAAAAAAAAAAAAAAAAAAAAAAAAAGCAATTATAGGGTGTTTATGTGCCCATCGTGTTTTGGATTATATACAAATACATACGGGTATGTATACGAATATATGAAGAGACAGGGGCATATAAGCGCACGTGAACGAGCTAAAAGGACAGAGAAAAGGAGAGAAGGCTCGGTGGCGGCTGCCGGCTGGCAACGGTGCGTGGGAATCACCAAAACTCGGGCCTCTCACACGCGACTGCCACACTACTCGCTCGCTCCTTGCTCTTCTTTCCTGTAAAGGCACACTGGCACACGTCTCTGTATCGCCCAATCTTATTTCTCTTTCTTTGTCTCTTTCTCTCTCTCTCTCTCTCTCTCTCTCACGCACGCAACGTAATACCCGAATGCCGTAGCCATATTAGTTGGCTGCATTGCTTTACTGTTATTTTTCAACATTTTCATTTCTTTTCGTTCATTTATTTTTTCAACTCTTACGTGCTATTATTTGATTCTCCCTTAAGAATGACGTAATAATTATACTAATATCAACGTAACTGTAAAATAGTATTTAGAAAATTTACTATTTTTTATGCAAAAAGTTAATATTTTTATGCTTCTATATATCATATTTTATAAAGAAATACAAAAAAATCTAGGGTAATGTCATATTAAAATTGTAAAAATAAATCTTCATAAAAGGCAAAGTATTTATGGCAATTACAAGCTTGATGGTTCTTAACTTTTACAGCATTCTGTATGAAATCTGAAATATTTGTTATCACCATAAATTAATTGCATGAGTCCAAAATTTAACCTATTAATACATATCCTTCGAGTTCTGTACCTGAATAGGGCATTACAGATTTTTTTTAAATATGTGACGTTGTCAACATGAGAAGCGCATTTTATTTTATATAATTTTTATAATTTTCATTTACTACATAAAAAACTTTTATCGCTGTGTATTATTTCATTATATTTAAAATAAGTGGTTCAAAAAGTAATATAAAAATTCTTAACCGTATTTGATATTTTCAATATTAATTACAATAATCAATACAATGATCTTGAAAATGTGGTTGAAATTTGGTAAAATAAATACATTTAACGTAGTTTCATGTAGCTACGAGGGCAGTCCCAAAAGTACCCGACCCGACAAAGAAAACAGTAAAAAAATTGCGAAAATGTTTTTTATTTTTCAACATATTCTCCTTTCAGTTCGATACACTTTTTCCAACGATGTTCAATAGCTTCGATACCCGCTTTATAGTAGAAACCGTCAAGCTCCTCAAAATACCTATTAACCGCAGACTCTACCTCTTCATTGTTGGCAAATCTTTTGCCGCCGAGCCATTTTTTCAAATTTGGAAAAAGAAAATAATCCGAGGGAGCCAGATCTGGCGAATAGGGTGCGTGAGGAAGCAATTAGAACTTCAACTCATTGATTCTAGCCATCGCAATGACGCACGTGTGAACTGGTGCGTTGTCGTGATGAAACAACACTTCTTTTTTCGTCAGATGGGGCCGTTTTTTCTTGATTTCATCACTCAAACGCTGCAATAAGGCTGCATAATATGCGCCGTTGATTGTTTTTCCTTTTTCGAGATAATCAATAAATATTATTCCACGCGTATCTCAGAAAACGGATGCCATGACCTTGCCAGCTGACTGAACTGTCTTTGCTTTCTTTGGAGCCGGTTCTCCCTTTTTAGTCCACTGCTTTGACTGCTCCTTGGTCTCAGGTGTAAAATGATGGACCCATGTTTCGTCCATGGTTATGAATCGACGCAAAAACTCGGCTTTATTGCTGCGAAACATTGTTAAACACTCGATGGAAACATCCTCACGTTGCTGTTTGTGCTCCATTGTGAGCAAACGCGGCACCCATCTTGCGCACAGCTTTCTCATGTCCAAATTTTCGGTCAAAATGCGATGCACAGCACTTTTTGAAATGCCTGCCATGTCTGCTATCTCGCGCACTTTTAGTCGACGGTCATCCAATACCATTTTGTGGATTTTCTTCACATTTTCTGACGTAGTGACCTCACTTGGTCGACCACTGCGGTGTTCATCTTGGCAGCTCGTACGACCTCGTTTAAACTCAGCTACCCAATATTTGACCGTTGTAAACGAAGGAGCAGACTTTCCCAGAGTAGAATCCAACTCGGCTTTAATATCGGTTGGACTTAGATCTTTCAAATGAAAGTATTGTATCACATAAAGATGCCCGATTTTTTCCATATTTACAAATTCACTGAGAGCGTTCACTTTGGATGTCTGTAAAAAAAATAATAATAAGCGTACCGTTATAAATTTTTCACATTAAGTTGTTGAAAGGTGGTATTGTCAATCGCAGTAATTGTTTTTTTAAAACTACCTGTATTCATAAGTCAGGTCGGGTACTTTTGGGACTACCCTCGTATTTTAAAAAGTAAATTTTTACAAGCTATTAGTGTTCCGCCAAAATCTGTATGATAATTTTTGCGTGATGCGCGTACTGACAGTCAGATCGAGAATAATTTTAAAAAAGATGTTGATTAGCTTCGCTATCAATAAAAATAGTTACCATATTAAGTATTTTTATAAAAAATTGTCAGTTTCATATTCTGGCTCTTAGAAATTTTATCATACGAATACTGTATCAATTAGGAATATACTCTGTTCGGCGAAAAGTATTTTAAAAACTATAAGGTTAACAAAGGATAACTTGGATGTTGCAGGCACGAAGGCTTTCCTTTAAAAGAGTACATAAGTATATTTGCGATCCTGTGCTGCTATCCCCGAAGGAGATACTACCCTTAAAAAGAACATAATTTGTCAACGAGTTAAAATTATTATTTGATTTGCGCGAGTAAAATCTTGGGGCGCAGCTAGTCTAGACTAGAAATCGACGAATTAACCTATAAAGTGCAAATTTACTGTCATCGACTTGCGACGAAATTTTTTTCCGATAACGGCTGTAAGCCCACGCAGGTATATTCCGTTGCAAACAGATAAGCTGTAACTTTTTTCAATTATACTATAACGTTATTAATTATAAAAAAGAAAAGAAAAGAAAATTTATTTTGAACTACAGATGTATTTAAAATTTCTTAAATTTTTAAAGTTGACAATTATTTAAAGAAAAGTTTATGTTGCAGGTATTAATTTAATTAAAATTTTTTATATAAAAGTACGTATATAGAAATGATAATATGTTTTTACTTAGCCACCACATAGTTTAAATCAAAAAAATGTCATATTTAAAGATAAAATATTAATCAAGACACTTGCAGTGGTCACATTTATAAAAAAAATGAAAGGAAAGTTGATTTTATAAAATTTTTTTTTGTCGTGATTATAACGAGTTGTTTTGACAATGACTGTTAAATAAGTAAAAATAAAAAATTAACGTTATTACTAACTTGAAATTAGATTATATTTAAATATAACGTATTCTATATATAAAATATAAAAAAATTATGGCTTTTTTATATTTTCATCAGTAATTTAATTTCTTTTTAATAATATATATGTTTTACACTGAAATAGATAAATAAACAAGTAATCATATTAAAATAATTTTTTTTAGTATAATTTGATAATTATTTAAGTATTTAAATATATTTGATACAATATAATAAAACTCGTAGATATTTTCATCAAAAAAAATAAAAAAATTTAAGGCAGATTTAATTTTAAATAAAAATATAAGATTCTGTATGAAAATCATTTACATCGCAAATAATAAAATATTAGGATGATGAAAAATGAATGTTATTCTGTAAGCCTATTTTAATAGAGACAAATATTTCATATAATAATAATAATAATGATAATAATAATATTTATGTTCTTATTTTGTAAAATTTTTAATCATAACAAATAATGCAAAGAACAGTATCAAGAAGACATCGACTTATATCAATGCGAAAATTATAAAGTGAAATACTATTTTGAAAATAATGTAAAAATTATAATCTGCCAAATTTTTTATATTGATCTATTTTTATAAATTGTGTACAGTAGGTTAATTTACTTAAAAAATTATTGCAGAAAGTGTCTATACGGACCCGTACCGTTAAACTTTCGTGTATGGAAATTGCAAAATTCATCAAAAAGATGACAATTTCCATAGGTTATCCGTTATCTATTATCTTTCCGTCGCTTTCCGTTGAAATCCGTAATATTCCGTCCACGGATATTCTAAGATGACCCAAGCATTCTGTCAACAATAAAAGATATCCGCAGACTTTCGTAGATTTCCGTAGTGTTCCGTAGAGATTCAAAAACGTCCATGGGGTTCATAATTGTCCGTAGCTTACGTGAAGAATGAAAGGCGTCCGTAGACTTCCGTAGATTTCCGTAGTTTTCCGTAGAAATTCAAAAACGTCCGTGAAGTTTTGTAATTGTTCGTAGCTTGCCGTGAAGAATGAAAGGTATCCGTAGACTTCCGTAGATTTCCTTAGACTTCCGTAGATTTCCTTAGACTTCCATAGATTTCCGTAGGTTTCCGTAGAAATTCAAAAACGTCTGTGAAGTTCTGTAATTGTTCGTAGCTTGCCGTGAAGAATGAAAGGTATCCGTAGACTTCCGTAGTTTTCCGTAGAGATTCAAAAACGTCCATGGGGTTCATAATTGTCCGTAGCTTTCCGTGAAGAATGAAAGGCGTCCGTAGACTTCCGTAGATTTCCGTAGACTACCGTAGATATTCGTAGTTTTCCGTAGAAATTCAAAAACGTCTGTGGGGTTTCGTAATTGATACATTTTATTCTTCACGAAAAGCTACAGACAATTACGAAACCCCACGAACGTTTTCGAATTTCTACGCAAAGCTACGGAAATCTATGGAAGTCTACGGAAATCTACGGAAGTCTACGGGTGCCTTTCATTCTTTACGGAAAGCGACGGACAATTATGAACCCCACGAACGTTTTTGAATTTCTACGGAAAATTGTGAAAATCTACGGAAGTCTACGGAAATCTACAAAAGTATACAGACGCCTTTCATTCTTCACGGAAAGCTACGGACGATTATGAACCCCACGGACGTTTTTGAATTTCTACGGAAAACTATGGAAATCTACGAAAGTCTACGGAAATCTACGGAAGTCTACGGACGCCTTTCATTCTTTACGAAAAGCTACGGACAATTATGAACCTCACGGACATTTTCGAATTTCTACGCAAAGCTATGGAAATCTATGGAAGACTACGGAAATGTACAGAAGTCTACGGACGCCTTTCATTCTTTACGGCAAGCTACGGACAATTATGAACCCCACGGACGTTTTTGAATTTCTACGGAAAACTACGGAAATCTACGGAAATCTACGAAAGTCTACGGACGCCTTTCATTTTTCACGGAAAGCTACGGACAATTACGAAACCCCACGGACGTTTTTGAATTTCTACGGAAAACTACGGAAATCTACGGAAGTCTACGGAAATCTACGGATGTCTACGGACAGGTTTTATTCTTCACGGGAAGCTACGAACGATTACGGAACCCCACGGACGTTTTTGAATTTCTACGGAAAACTATGGAAATCTACGGGAGTCTACGGATATCTTTTATTGTTGACAGAGTGCTGTGGTCACCTGAGAATATCCGTGGACGGAATATTACGGATTTCAACGGAAAGCGACGGAAAGATGATAGATAACAGACAACCTCCGGAAATTGTCATCTTTTTGATGAATTTTACAATTTCCAAACAAGGAAGTTTAACGGTACGGGTCCGTATAGACACTTTCCTTATTGCACGTGATTTAATAATTTTCTAAGATCATCAACAATTTATTTATCATTGTGCCAAATCTTTTTAATTATATCATGAATCTTTGTATTCAAGCAATTAAATGAATATTGTATTTATTAAAAAGTTTATCTTTCTTTAAAAAACAGAAAATTGTAACAGGATAATTTTAATAGGCAACATATTTATGATTTACAGTATATAAAAATAAAAATATTTTTAGAACAATTGGCTCATAATCAAATTTAAAAAATAGTTCTTACAAACAATAATTTATTATAGATTTAAACTGATTAATCAACAACGGACAAAAATAGATTATATAATATCTCTAAGTTTTTAAACTGCAACTACTCCACATATTAATTTT
Organism: Chalcis sispes; assembly: GCA_949987625.1. Taxonomy (NCBI): domain Eukaryota; kingdom Metazoa; phylum Arthropoda; class Insecta; order Hymenoptera; family Chalcididae; genus Chalcis; species Chalcis sispes. Next base: position 13,439 of record OX465098.1, on the reverse strand, counting down.
TCTATGCGTTGATAAATGGAACTACATGCTTGTTGTCGATAAAAAAAAAAAAAAAAAAAAAAAAAAAAATTATATGAGACTTTTCCTATAATATATTTTATACACAAAAATTATAAAATGAATTTTGTTGAAATATCAATTGATTAAAAAATATCTTCAATCTCTGTATAATAAAGTTAAAAAAAAATTATGTTTAAAAAGGTTCTATGTGTAATACACTATTTAAACGAAAATATTCTTTGGAGATTAGTTCTTGAATTTAAAATTAGGATATTACATTATTTATTAAAAAAATATATTTTAAAATGTATTATAAAATCTAAAATATTAAATACATTTTTAGTCTTGTTATATACTGCAACGATTCATATCCCTCTATAGTCGGAGTTTCAAATTTACGTGAATTTTGCGCTAAATCTATGGGCGGCAGCACCTAGCGGGAGACTTACCGACCACGGCACAAGCATGCTGCAAACATGCTGAATATACACGTGCGATCCTTTACAATAATTAAGATGCAAGAAGTTTATGTGGCTAATGTCGATGGGAATATTTAATATAATGTTATGATAATTTATTTTTCATTTGAAATATTATGAGACTTTATAATAATAAATGTTTGAATTCAACTATGAAATTTGTAAGTTATCCCAATAATCAGCAATTGCAAGTAATAGTGGATATATGTACATATATATAGAAGAAACCCTGTCTATTTAACTATAAGTTGACTGCAAAATTATTAATTTCCAAATTTCGCTGTCAAATCGTCATTATTTTTTTGACGATTTAATATCAACCTTTTACTACTTTCTGATAACAACTTGGTAGCATTCAGTGAAAAAAAAATTTTGTAATTAATTTGTGCGAAGCAACTTTTTGTATCATAGTATTTATATTTTAGGAAACAAATGTCATGCTAATATTTAATCGCGGAAAATTTTTTTTATGATTATAATTAAAATAATATATTATACCATAGAAATTCATTTATTTTTTGTTTTTAAGATTATCTCTACCATTAATTTGAATAAGATATTTAAAATGAAATATTTGTACAATATTTGTAAAATTTTTATGCTATTAATATTAAAATAATTTATTTTACAAATTTCTGCGTATGCATCCATTACCAATTGTTTAATAGATTTTTAAAAAGAAATTTATTTTTCCAAAGAGGCAGCTGATAATATATTTTTTTGACAATAGCGAAAGGGATTATTAATTTAATTTCCAGTTTATTACATAGATAAACTCCAAATTTTGTTAAATGTGAATTTATTACGTAGTATGGCAGCTAGATAGATTAAAATTTAACTCTACTATTTGACTATTATCATCAAGAATACAATAAAGTTCATTTTTTGAATATAATGAATAAAATTTAGGAGTTGACAAACCTTTCGGTCATAGGTGTTCTTGAAGCTAGAAAATATATGAAATATTTATCATTTTATTTTTCCACATCTTTTTAATTAATTATTTTCTGTCATTTATTATACAGTGTGATCAACTTTACTAATTCAAATAGGTTAATATCTTGTAAATAAAGCGAGATAGCAAAAATTTTTAGACAAAAAATGTTTTTGTATGTTTTTGATGGGGTTAAATAATCGTGAGCAACATTTTAACCTTGACAGTAACTTTTAATGTGAAATGGGGATCTATTTCATTTTAATTATGCATTCAATACAACATCACCGAGCTTTACATAGCGGAGTTGTGCAAAAATGACAATAACTACATAAATTAACCTTACCGCTAGGCGGCTAACCCAATGAACATATAACCGCGTACAATGCAGAAAATTGTTATCGTTAGCATTAATGTTGCCTGATCTGCATCATGTGGAGTTACTTCATGTTTTCAACCCTTTCTTTACAGTTAAGAGGGGTAGTTTCTTGGAAAATATTGATGTATTCATATCGAAGGATATGGTTTGCAACCATGAAAAAATGTAACTCAATTTTAAAGCGAGAATTCGTTTTTGCTGGTGTCCTAAAAATCAAACGTACATTTTTAATTTAAAAAAATTTCGAAGTAATTTTACACCCCTTGTGCTGCCATCAATACGTAATCCGGGAATCTATCTTGTCAACAATTACTAAAAAAAACCTCGATAATCCCATTACTCTATAATAAAGCAACCCAGTAAAAATCAATAATTTGATAATGTAATAAGTTGACAAAACAATGAAAATTAAAATACTCAGCATCCCGACAACCTAATAATCTAATAATATAATCATTTGTTTTACCAGCAGTAGGCAATGTTAGATACTATTTTACCGAAAACTTGTAGTTTGCAATAACTCAATAACACAGATAAGTATTAATCCAACGAATTTGCAATCCGATAACCAAATAACAAAACTATTTACTAACCATAAAATGTTGAAATCCTATTGGATAATAATAATCCAATTATTTATTAACCCATAACATTATATTCTGCTTTACAGTTAGATAGCGACGTAGGCATCTACCTTATCAGCAGTTAGCAAATTTGCATTAATTTAATAGTCTTATCTTCTAATTTACCATAAGTCTGCAATGCAAAAATCTACTTTATTGACAATCGGTATTTTGTAGTGATCCAATGACTCAATGGCCCGTTTCTATGTTTACTTATTAGACCAATAATTTAATAACTAAAAAATTCTTTAAACCGGTAACTTAACAATTTATTAACATATAAATTTATTAACTCAATAACCAAATAATCCGAATCAATCTTTAACACAATAACCAAATTATTTACCAAATTAACAAATAGGTAACCGAATAAGACAATCTGCCTTACCACGAGTCGATACTGAAGACATTTATCTTACTAGCAACTTTTAATAACCCAACATCATAATAACTTAGTGGGAAAGTAAGCCAATAACCTAAATGAACAATAAATCAATAATTTGACACTTTAATTCGTTATCATTTCAATATTTAATAAATAACCTAATAACCGAATAAAGTGCATTAAAATCGGTCGGTCATGCAGTAACCTGCTTTTTTGACAACGTAATTCATATTAATCTAATACTGACTTACTCGACTTAACCAGTTCTTTAATAACACAACATTATGATAAACCAATAACCCAACAACTCTTATTGAATAACCTAGTAATGAACGAAAAAGCCAATAACCTAATAACTTAATGAATTAATTTGCTTTTAGACGGTAATGTAGAAACCTTCTTTATCGACGATTGGTAATTCATAAAAGCCTAATGCCGCAATCATTCAAAAAACAAGTAGCTCAATAGTCTTGAAACATGCTAAACCAATAATTTAACTAAATGCTCTTTTAACAAAATATTTGATTAATAAACCATCACATTAACAACCTAATAAACTCCTCTACCATTAGGCGGTAATCTTGAACCCTGTTTTACAGAAATTTAGGAAATTTTTAACGAACTTATTTAGGAAAAACTCAGTAAAGTAGCAATACAATAACCGAAAAACATGATTAGCTGATAATTGGACGACGGAACTCTTGACTAACCCAACGAAAACTTAAAGCCCAAAAATTAATGACTGGAAACATGATAAACCAACGGTTAATCCACTCGATTGTTTAATAACCCAACAAAAACGGATAACTCAATAACCAATAACAAGAAATGTAATAAATTCTCGGTAAATCGACTTAGTTCTTAATTAATTCAACAAAAACTCAAAATCTAATAACCAATGATTGTAAACATGATTAGCCAACAGTTTATCAACTCAAACGATAACGTCGATAACTATTAGTGAATCAACCTAACTGTTACTAAACCAATTGTTACTTAAAGCGAATCAACGTAATTACCATAAAACGTAATTAACCAATAGTTAAACTACTTAATTCTTGATGAACCCAATAATAACCTGAAACCAGATAAGTTGAGTACTGGAAAACTGAAACAACTTGCAGTTGAACAATTAAAGGTTTGATTTACCCAACAATAACCTAAAACCTGATGACACAAGTGTAGGGAAATTTAATAACCACACATTGCAGCAACCCAATTATTGATTAACCCAACTAAAACCTTAAACTTAATAATTCAAGTACAGAAAAACATGATTAACCGACAGTTAAGTAACCAAATTCTTGATAAACCCAATATAATAATTCAAAACCCAATAACTCAAGTACCGAGAAACGCGATTAATTAATAGTTGATCAACATAATTTTCACTAACCTAACAATAACCAAAAACCGAATATCAAGCACTGAAAAACTAGATTGACTAGATAAAACTAGATTAATAGTTAAGCAACCCAATGCTCGATTAACCTAATAATAACCAAATTTACTTTATAATCTATCGGTATTCGAGACACGTGTTTTCTATTAATAATAATGTTGTAACCTCATTTTTGACGATGAGTTATCGTGAAAAGCTGAATAACCTAATAACCTGATTAATTAATCAGCATAAGTTGATAGTGTAGAAAATTTGCCTAACCATTAGCCAGTAAAGCAGAAATACAATAACTAATAAACCCAATAATCCATTTTACCATTATCCCGTATTGTCAGAATCAACGTCGTCGACATTTAATAATTTTTAATAATCCACCAACCTAATAATTCAGTAAACATATAACCACATGACGTAGAATTTTAATTAATACGGTAACCATAAAACCCAACAAATTAGATTTTCTTAGATTTAATAATCCGATGATTCAATAATACATTCTTTATTAACATAATAACTCAATGAACTGGTTTACCATCAGTCAATAGAGTATAAAACTTTTTCGCCGAGAGCTCGTAATTTTTAGTAACCTAATCAACCAATAGCTCAACAACTAAACAATGTCTAAAAATAACCAAATAATTTTGTAACCGAATAACTCAATTATCTCGTTATCAGCAGACAGTTATGCATAAATTTACATTTTCACGAGTTGGTAATGTAAAAACCTACTGCATAGATATTATATAATTTTCAACAATTTAATAACCCAACAACGCAGGAACCTATTTAATCGGAAGTTTGTAATTTTTATCAACCTTACAACCCAATAAATCGATAAACCAATCATTCAGTATAACAACAAATGAATAACTCGATAACCCAACTCAAATGTTAATTTTCTAAAATACCAATTGACTATATAACTGAACAAATCAATTTATTATCTCAATAACACAATAACTTAATCAACTATTTTACTATCAGTCGGTAATGTAAAACTCAGTTTAACCAAAATATTGAAGAACTTTTCACTTGTTTGAAAAAAAATAAAATTAAATAATTATTTATCGGCTATTGAAAATTGTTAATCTTCGTGTGAATAACGTTAATGCAGTATGTTAATACAGTCTGCAAATAAACTCGAACGAGTATTGTTATTATCGAGATTAAAAAGTTAAAACGCGATAAACACGAGATTGGGATTAAGAAACGATATAAAGCAACACATGTCCCGTTCTTATAACAGTAATGGTTTTCGTGACGGCTTATAACAGCACGCAACTGAAGTTAACTATAACAAGCATGCAATTTTTTGCTTTTCTATCACAAAACTTCTTTTATTTTGTTTGTAACGGGGTGGCAGTTTTAGCGTTAACCGCCATAAGAGCAATTAGCTTCGGGGGACGCGCAATTTGCAAAAGGTGCGAAAATGCCTGTTGCGCCTCCTTTTTAGGTAGCTAAAGTCTCGGACGACTTTGCTCCTGGGTCCAGGCACGAGGAGCCGTTCTATGGACCCAACTTACCCGTTGCAACGCCGCGCAAACGTCGTTGGGTGGCTCGTGTGTCGTCCTCACCTGGCTAGTTGAATCTCGGACAGGGCGGTTTTCGGGAGGAGAGCTGAAAGCTCCTCGTTGCAGAAATAATAAAGGAAAATCAAAAAATAATAAAAAGAAAAAAGGAAATTGAATTAAATAAAAAAGAATTTATATGCTTCACCCTTAATTGATATAAAATTCTAAAAAACGCAAGAAAGAGATATTTGGAAAGAATGCGAAAAAAAAGAAAGAAAAAGGTCGTCTTTAATATTAATAAAATAATTTAATAAATTAACAAGAAGCAACAAAAATATATAAAAAAACAATAAGAAATTATACAAGATACGCACGAGGAGCGCAGGCGATAAGGCGAGATATAATGCGCTGAAACGGCTCCCGCGCGCAGCGTACTATACGAGTGCGAGAGAGAAGAGCACTCTCCCGCACGGAGCCTGTTGGAGCGAGAGAGAGAGAGCGCTTTCCTACTCCTGCGCGCCGCGTCTACTGCGAGTACGAGAGAAACGAGTCTCCCGTTCTGCGCCGTAGGAGTGAGAGAGAAAGCGCTCTTTCACTCTTGCGTGCCTAGCCTTACGCGAGTGCGAGAGAGAAAGCGACTCTCCCGCACTGCTACCACTAGAGTGAAAGAGATACCGCCCTCTCACTTACGCGAACTTATACTTATACGGATGCGAGAAAGACCGCAACTCTCTCGCACTGATTATACGAGAGTGAGAGAGATAACGCTCTCTCACTCGCACGAACCGCGTAAAATACGAATTCGCTAAAGAACGGAGTAACCGGCGGAGGTTACTCCAACGCAAACAAAAGCGAACAAAATTTACGATAAACTTACGACGGTGGCTGACCAGCCGCGCACGCCAAAAATCGAGATAAGGCCGCTCGTAGCGGGACGCCGCTGCCGCCCAACAAAATCGTTGGTGCCGTCGCCTTGCTGCTACGCCCCTGTGGTCTGGTGGCGGTGCCCTGCGGGCTGCAGATCGCAGCTACGCACCTGCACTAAAAAACACGACCAGGGCGCGCCAAAAACTCGCGATAACGTCGCGCAAAAACTTGTCGAGACGCGGGAAGAGGGCACGCGTCCGAACTGTGAAAATGGCGGAAGAGAACTAGCGGAAAAACGCGGGAAGAAGCTAGCTTGCCTAGCCTGAACTCGCCTATCTTTTCTATACGGCACACGACTATACTATCTATCGGTGTGTACAGTATTTTCCCGCCCGGGGCCGTCACGTTACCGAAATTAAACTCGGCTCGTGGACCGCGGAATCGCGCGAAATATAAACACGCGCGGAAAACGGAGTGTTCTCCGTGACATGTTCAATTTATTAATTTCACGTACGCAGCTCATTGATTATTATTAGAATAACGTATTACGAGGGCGGTTCAATAAGTACCCGTGTTAGAAATAAAGACACCATTTTTTCAAAAAAAATTTTTTTTTTATCAACATAGTCCCCTTTTAGAAAGATACACTTCTCTCAACGTTCCTGCCATTTTAATCCCTCCAAAAAGTAGGATTTGTCGAACTCTCCCAAATACGCCTCTGTCTCGGCGATGACTTCCTCGTTTGAGCTAAATTGTTTTCCTCGCGAGCTATTTATACATGTTAGGAAACAAGAAAAAGTCGCAGGGAGCCAGATCGGGTGAATTCGGGGGGTGCGGCAGCAATTCATAACGCAATTCATGCAGTTTGGCGGCGAAAAATCCGGATGAATGTGCTGGTGCGTTATTATGGTGAAACAGCACCTTCTTTTTCGCCAAATGCGGCCGTGTCTCCTTCAATTTTTCGTCGAAGCGGTCCAATAACTCACTGTAGTATTGTCCAGTGATCGTTCTTCCTTTTTCTAAAAAATCCATGAGAATGACGCCGTTCGCAATTCAAAAAATCGTCGTCATGATCTTTCCGGCCGATGGGACCGTCTTCGCCTTCTTTGGAGCAGATTCACCAGGAGAAATCCATTGTTTTGGTTGTTGCTTTGTTTCTGGTGAGTTATGATAAATCTAGGTTTCATCAACGGTGACAATTCGACGCAATAACTCCTTCGGATTTCACTTAAATTGCTTCAAACACTGCTTCGAAGTTTACAGCCGCATCCGCTTGTTGTCCACCGTAAGCAATCGCGGCACCCATCGGGCCAACAATTTTTTCATCGCCAACTTGTCATGTAAAATATTAATTGCCATTCCGGTCGACACACCTACGGCCTCTCCTACTTCTCGCACTTTCGTTCGTCGATCAACGAGAATCATGTCGTAGAGTTTTTGAATGATTTCCTCGGTAACCACGTTTGCCGGGCGTCCTGGTCGCTCCTCATTAAAAACGGATGTTCGCCCACATTTAAATTCGTTAAACCAATATCTAACTGTGGTCATAAATGGCGAAGTGTCCCCATAAACAGCATTCAACTTTGCTTTTATCTCCTGGCATTTTTTCCATCCAAAAACAAAAAGCGAATTACCGAACGATGCTGCTCTTTTTCCATCTTAGCGAAAATCACGAAACACGTCTTACTTGAATGGCTGCCAAATCCAAACTAACCTATCAATCAGTCTGAAATTTGTTTTACCGTCGTTTGATAGATGGCAGCACACGATGATAATACCAACTTACTTCAGGAACGCCCTTTGTCGTCAAACACGGGTACTTATTGAACCGCCCTCGTATACACAATATTAGTAGTAAAAACAAAGACAACCCATTAAATAAATTAAGAGAGTAAATGAGAAAATAGAGATAGATTAATCGCGTTTCTCTTTGTTATTAAATTAATTGCGAGCAAAAAAAAAAAAAAAACAGTAAACGACGCCAAGATGCGATTAACGAAACGGAAAAAATAAAATGTGCAAACACATGCGTAGGCGCGCGGATGATACGAGCTATAAGTAAACGTCCATGCGAAAGCTACATGCAAACCTTTTGACCTTATAATCTAAAAACTTGATAAACCAATAATACACCAAGTCATTTCTTGGTGAACGTAATATTGAACGAATAATCGAAAAACCTAATAACCCAGTAAACTGTTTTATCATTAGCCGTGAATGTAAAGATACGCTTAACTAATAAAAATTTAGAAATAAACTAATACTGCAATAACTCAGTAAATTTGTAATACAATAATCGGAGAAGAGGATAAGCCGATAATCCAAGCCATTTATTAATAAACCTAATAATTAACAAATAATCCAATAACCCCAAAAACCCAATCAACTGCTTTATCATGAGGCGATAATTTGAAATCCGTTTACCGAGAGTTTGTGACTTGTAATTAATAAATACCGCAATAACGGAGTAAAGTAGTAACCCATAAATCGGAAAAGTTAATAAAGCAATAAGTTGAAAATTCCATTTTTGATGAATCCAATGCATAACGAATAAACTAATAACCTATAGGTCCATAAAACTGTTTTATTATAACTTGGTAAAGTAGAAACCAAGTTTATCATCATTATCATTATCAGGTGAATTGTGACAAACCATAACTCAATAACCCAATAAACGGGAAACGGTATTGAGCAATAAGTCAACTTATTTCTTGATTAACCTACCAACAACCTTTAACGACATTACCTCATAACTAAAGAAGAGGTTAGCCGACAATCCAACGTTTTATTTATCAATTGATTTAACAATAAATCAAAACTTTGTGAGCCCTTAGTGGGAACTTAATTAATTATTGGTAAACCTAATGTTGATTAATCTAACGAAAATAATTTATAATCCAATAACTTAGATATTCGAAAACGTGATAAACCAATAGTTAAGGAAGATAATTTTTGATCAATCGAACATTAGCTTACAATCCAATAATTCAATTACACGAAAACGTAATAAACCAATATTTAAACAACTCAATTTTTGATTAACCCAACAATAAATTAAAATCTAATCACTAAAGTACTGTAAAACTCAATTAATCAATATTTTAACACTTATTCTTGATTAAAGCAACAATAACCTAAAACACAATCTAAAATCCAATAACGCAAGTACTGGAAAAAGTGAATAAACTTATATTTTAAGACCTCTATTTTTGATTAACTCAAGTGTAATCGAAAATCCAATAACACAAGTACTGAAAAACTGAATTAACTTATATCTCAACACTTCAATTGTTGATTAACTCAATTGAAATTTAAAACTCAATACTATGAGTATTAATAAACTTGATAAATTAGCATTATAACAATCCAATTCTTGATTAACCCAATTATAATTAAAAACTTAATAACTCAAGTACAGATAAATGTGATTAACTAATATTTTAACGACAAAATTCTTGATAAACTTAACAATAACGATAATTTTACTATTTTAAATACTGAAAAACTTAATTGATTAATGTGTTATGAATTCAATTTTTGATTAACTCAATTGCAATTTGAAACTCAATATTACGAGTATTGATAAATTTAATTGATCAATATTTTAACAACCCAATTCTTGATTAAGCCAATTATAATTGAAAACTTAATACCCTAAGTACAGGTAAACGTTATTAATTAGTATTTAAACAACCTAATTCTTGACAAACTTAACGATAACGATTATCTTACTAGTTTGAATACTGGAAAACTTAATTAACTAATATTCTAACGATCGAATTGTTGATAAACCTAACAATAACGATAATACAAATAATTTAAATACTAAACCTAATTAATCAATGTTCTAACAATTTAATTCTTGTTAAACTCAATTACAATTAAAAACAATAATTTAAATACTGAAAAACCTAATTAACCAATAGTTATGCAACCCTATTAGTAATTAACCTAATAATAATCAAAAACTCAATAACTTAATTATTTATAAACGTGGTTAATCAACATTTTGGCGATCAAATCAAAGATAAACTTAACAATTTCTGATAAATTCAAATAACCACGATATTTTTTGCAGTTAGTGCAATAACCATATTAATTGGAGGGTTATTGAAGGAGGTGGTGGTAGTTTCGCATTAACCGTGGGGTTGTACGGATGAAGAGGGATTATACCGTAACTGGGGGGTTAAACCGTGACTGGTTTACCGCAAAGGGGTATTCCGTAAACAAGGGTTATGCGTACCTAAAGGGGTTATAATGTAGCGGGAGGGTATAGGGTTATTAGGGGTTATACCGTTACCTGGGGGGTATGTCGTACTGGGGGTTATGTCGTACTAGGGATTAAGTCGTACTGGGGATTATGTCGTACTGGGGATTATGTCGTACTGGGGGTCATGTCGTACTGGGGATATGTCGCACTAGAGGTTATGTCGTACTGGGGTATTGTGCACTAGGGGTTATGTCGTACTAGGGGTTATGTTGTACTGGGGTTATGTCGTACTGGGGTTTTTATCGTACTGGGGTTATATCGTACTAAGATTATGTTGTACTGGGGGTTATGTTGTACTGGGGGTTATGTCGTACTAGGGGTTATGTCGTACTGGGGGTTATGTCGTACTGGGGGGTTATGTCGTACTAGGGGTTCTGTCGTACTAGGGAGGTTTATGCAGTAATTCGTATTTATGCCGCTATTGGAGGGTTATTGCCGTAACGGTATGGTGATACGTGAGGGACTGTACGTGACACGATGGTTATAGCGTATAGAAGGTGTGGTTATATCGTGAGTGAAGGTGGTCGTGTCGTAATTGGGTGGGTTACATCGTAAGCGGGAGTGGTTATGTCTGAAGTGGGGGTGGTTATACTGCAGTTAGGGTGGTTAAACCGTTAGTATGGTGGTTAAACCATTAGTGGGGTTGTTAAACCATTTATTGGGTAGTTAAACCATTAGTGGGGAGTTAAACCGTTTGTGAGGGTGGGGGTAAACCGTTACTGGGGGATGAAACCATAAGTGTGGGGGTTAAGCCATTAGTGGGGGGGAGGTTGAAACCATTAGCGCGGAGATCAAACCATTATTGGGAGGTTCAAACCATTAGTAGGGGGTTAAACCATTAGTGGGGTGGTTAAACCGTTAGTAGGGTGGTGAAACCATTAGTGAGGGGTTAAATCGTTAGTAGGGGATGGTTAAAATATTAGTATGGGGGTTAAACCATTAGTGGTGTGCTTAAACCGTTAGTAGGGTACTCAAGCCGTTGATGGGGGGTTAAACTATTATTAGGGGATGGTTTAACCGTTAGTATAGGGTGGTTATAACATAAGGTGGCGGTTATACCGTAAGTAGGGGTGGTTAAACCTTAAATGGGGGTGACCAAACCGTGATTATAAGTTGTTTCAACCATTAGTTGTGGGATGGTTAAACCGTAAGTTGGGAGCGGTTATACCGTAAGTGGGGGTGTTTAAACAGTACGTAAGGGTGGTTAAACCGTCAGTGGGGGTAGTTGAAACGTAAGTGGGGGTGGTTTAACCGTAAGTAGAATGGGTTACACGGTAAGCGGGGGTGGTTGTACCGCAACGCATAGCGCTTTGGGTTATTGGGTTGTTGGGTTGTTGGGTTGTTGGGTTGTTGGGTTGTTGGGTTGTTGGGTTGTTGGGTTGTTGGGTTGTTGGGTTGTTGGGTTGTTGGGTTATTGGGTTATTGGGTTATTGTGTTATTGGGTTGTTGGGTTGTTGGGTTGTTGGGTTGTTGGGTTGTTGGGTTGTTGGGTTATTGGGTTGTTGGGTTGTTGGGTTATTGGGTTATTGGGTTATTGGGTTATTGGGTTATTGGGTTATTGGGTTATTGGGTTATTGGGTTATTGGGTTATTGGGTTATTGGGTTATTGGGTTATTGGGTTATTGGGTTATTGGGTTATTGGGTTATTGGGTTATTGGGTTATTGGGTTATTGGGTTATTGGGTTATTGGGTTATTGGGTTATTGGGTTATTGGGTTATTGGGTTATTGGGTTATTGGGTTATTGGGTTATTGGGTTATTGGGTTATTGGGTTATTGGGTTATTGGGTTATTGGGTTATTGGGTTATTGGGTTATTGGGTTATTGGGTTATTGGGTTATTGGGTTATTGGGTTATTGGGTTATTGGGTTATTGGGTTATTGGGTTATTGGGTTATTGGGTTATTGGGTTATTGGGTTATTGGGTTATTGGGTTATTGGGTTATTGGGTTATTGGGTTATTGGGTTATTGGGTTATTGGGTTATTGGGTTATTGGGTTATTGGGTTATTGGGTTATTGGGTTATTGGGTTATTGGGTTATTGGGTTATTGGGTTATTGGGTTATTGGGTTATTGGGTTATTGGGTTATTGGGTTATTGGGTTATTGGGTTATTGGGTTATTGGGTTATTGGGTTATTGGGTTATTGGGTTATTGGGTTATTGGGTTATTGGGTTATTGGGTTATTGGGTTATTGGGTTATTGGGTTATTGGGTTATTGGGTTATTGGGTTATTGGGTTATTGGGTTATTGGGTTATTGGGTTATTGGGTTATTGGGTTATTGGGTTATTGGGTTATTGGGTTATTGGGTTATTGGGTTATTGGGTTATTGGGTTATTGGGTTATTGGGTTATTGGGTTATTGGGTTATTGGGTTATTGGGTTATTGGGTTATTGGGTTATTGGGTTATTGGGTTATTGGGTTATTGGGTTATTGGGTTATTGGGTTATTGGGTTATTGGGTTATTGGGTTATTGGGTTATTGGGTTATTGGGTTATTGGGTTATTGGGTTATTGGGTTATTGGGTTATTGGGTTATTGGGTTATTGGGTTATTGGGTTATTGGGTTATTGGGTTATTGGGTTATTGGGTT
>OX465097.1:73103778-73214125 GCA_949987625.1 Chalcis sispes | reverse complement strand
AACCCAATAACCCAATAACCCAATAACCCAATAACCCAATAACCCAATAACCCAATAACCCAATAACCCAATAACCCAATAACCCAATAACCCAATAACCCAATAACCCAATAACCCAATAACCCAATAACCCAATAACCCAATAACCCAATAACCCAATAACCCAATAACCCAATAACCCAATAACCCAATAACCCAATAACCCAATAACCCAATAACCCAATAACCCAATAACCCAATAACCCAATAACCCAATAACCCAATAACCCAATAACCCAATAACCCAATAACCCAATAACCCAATAACCCAATAACCCAATAACCCAATAACCCAATAACCCAATAACCCAATAACCCAATAACCCAATAACCCAATAACCCAATAACCCAATAACCCAATAACCCAATAACCCAATAACCCAATAACCCAATAACCCAATAACCCAATAACCCAATAACCCAATAACCCAATAACCCAATAACCCAATAACCCAATAACCCAATAACCCAATAACCCAATAACCCAATAACCCAATAACCCAATAACCCAATAACCCAATAACCCAATAACCCAATAACCCAATAACCCAATAACCCAATAACCCAATAACCCAATAACCCAATAACCCAATAACCCAATAACCCAATAACCAAATAACCCAATAACCCAATAACCCAATAACCCAATAACCCAACAACCCAACAATCCAACAACCCAACAACCCAACAACCCAACAACCCAACAACCCAACAACCCAATAACCCAATAACCCAATAACCCAATAACCCAACAACCCAACAACCCAACAACCCAACAACAACTCAATAACCCAACGACCCAACAGCCCGATAACCCAACAACCCAGTAACCCAACAACCCAGTAACCCAAATACCCAGAAACCCAATAACCAAACAACCCAATAACCCAACAACCCAACAACCCAACCCCCACCTACGGTTTAACCATTCCCATTTACGATTTAACCACCCAATCTTACGATTTAACCACCCCTCACTTACGGTTTAACCACCCCCTTTACGGTTTAACCACCCCATCTTACGGTTTAACCAACCCTCACTTGCAGTTGAACCACCCCTCGCTTGCAGTTTAACCACCCCTAACTTGCGGTTTAACCATCCCTCACTTACGGTTTAACCAACTCCTTTGACGGTTTAACCACCCCTTACTTACGGTTTAACCAACTCCTCGTACGGTTTAACCACCCTCACTTACGGGTTAACCACCCTGCTTACTGTATAACCAACTCCTCTTACTGTATAACCGCCCCCACTTACGGTTTAACCACCTCCACTTACAATTTAACCGCCTCCACTTGCGTTTTAACTACCTCCATTGACGGTTTAAGTACCCCCACATGCGGTTTAACCACCCTACTTTCGATACACCCCCACTAATAATATAACCATACCCATTTACGGGGTAACCCCCTTACTCATGACATAACTGCCCCCACTTTACGGTATAACTATCCTAACTTGTGATATACCCCTGCTCATAGTATAACCGTCCCCACTCAAGACATAACCCTCCCCACTTACGATATAACCCACCCAATTACAATACAACCGCCATCTACTTACGGTATAACCACTCCACTTACGGTATAACCATCCTGTTATGTATCCATCCCGGTATCTCCGTCGCGTATAACCATCCTGTTACGGCAATAACCCTCTAGTTACAGCATAAACCTCTATAACGACAATACCTCCCACCCCGTTCACAGTACAAACCCAATTACGGCAATAACCCCCGAGTTCGGTATAACCCCCCTCTGTACGGTATAACTCCACGTGATATAACCCCCTAGTACTCATAACCTTCCCTATCGCAGCATAACCCCTCCAGCACGCATAACTCCCGTTACGGCATGACCTTAGTACGACATAACCCCCAGTACTACATAATCCATATGGCATATCCTTTTTTTGTGGCATAACCAAGTACGCGCAGTTACGGTATAACCCCCTAATAACCCAATACCCTCCAGTTATGACATAACCCCTCTAGGTACGCATAACCCTCGATTACGGAATACCCCCTTTGCGGTCACCCAGTCACAGTATAACCCCCCAGTTACGGTATAATCCCTCTTTATCTGTACAACCCCCAGGTTTATGCAAAACTAACACCACCTCCTTCAATAACTGTCCAATTTACATGGTTATTACATGAACTGCAAAAAATATCGTGGGTATTTGTATTTATAGATAATTGTTGAGTTTATCTTTCATTTGATCGCCAAAATGTTGATTAACCATGTTTATAAATAATCAAGTTATTGAGTTTTTGATTATTATTAGGTTTATCACTAATCGGATTGCATAACTATTAGTGAATCAGATTTTTCAGTATTTAAATTATTGTTATACATTGTATTCGAGTTTAACAAGAATTGAATTGTTAAAACATTGGTTAATTAGGTTTTCCAGTATTTAAATTATTTGTATTATTGTTATTGTTCAGTTTATCAAGAATTGGATCGTTAGAATATTGGTTAATTAAGTTTTCCAGTATTTAAATTAGTAAGATTATCGTTATTATTAAGTTTGTCAAGAATTAGGTTGTTTAAATACTGGTTAATCGCATTTATCTGTACTTCGGTTAAGTTTTTAATTATAATTGGGTTAATCAGGAATTAGATTGTTACAATGCTAATTTATCAAGTTTATCAATGCTTGTAATATTGAATTTTAAATTGCAATTGAGTTAATCAAAAATTAAATTCATAACACATTAATTAATAAAGTTTTTCAGTGTTTAAAATAGTAAGACTATCGTTATTGTTGAGTTTATCAAGAATTAGGTCGTTAAAATATTGGTTAATCACGGTTATCTGTACTTGAGTTATTAAGTTTTTAATTATCATTGGGTTAATCATTAATTGGGTTATCAAAATGTTGATTGATCAATTTTATCAGTACTCGTAATATTGAGTTTTAAATTGCAATTGAGTTAATCACAAATTTAACTGATAAAACATTGGATAATTTCCTTATCCAGTATTTAAATTAGTAAGATTATTGTTATTGTTGGATTTATCAAGAATTGGGTTATTTAAATATTGGTTAATCACATTTATCTGTACTTAAGTTATCGAGTTTTAAATTACAATTGTGTTAATCAAAATTGGGTTATTGAAATTTTGTTAAATTAAGTTTTTCAGTTCTCGTTATATTGAATTTTTAATTTTAATTCAGTTAATCAAGAATTGAAGTGTTATAATATAAGTTGATTCAGATTTTTAGTACTTGTGTTATTGGATTTTCGATTACAGTTGAGTTAATCAAAAATAGAGGTCTTAAAATATAGGTTTATTCACTTTTTTCAGTACTCACGTTATTGGATTTTAGATTGCGTTTAAGGTTATTGTTACTTCAATCAAGAATAAGTGTTAAAGAATAGATTATTTGAGTTTTACAGTACTTTAGTGATTAGATATTAATTTATTGTTGGGTTTATTAAGAATTGGATTGCTTAACTATAGGTTTTTTAAATTTTTTCGCGCTTGTGTTATTGTATTTTAGGCTGTTGTTCGATTTATCAAAAATTGAGTTGCTTAACTATTGATTGATCGCGTTTTTAAACATCTGAGTTATTTGCGTCACGTATTAAGTTATTGGTTGTTTGGTTTTTAGTTTTTGTTGATTGACCAAGAATGGAGTTGATTAACCAATGGTCGGACACATTACCTGTTGTTGGTTATTGAGTTTCTGATTTCTGATGGGTTAACCAAGAATGGAGTTGACTAACCCATGGTCGATAGCATTTACGGTTATTAAGTAATTGTGTTTTTTTTTATTATTTAATTAATCGAAAATTAAAACGTTTAATCAATAGTTAATCACGTTTCTAGTTATTGGCTATTGAAATTCGGGTTTTTATTGGATTAATCAAGAATTAGGTTTATTAACTATTGATTAATCATGTTTGCGGTCATTGATTATTGGATTTCGAGTTATCATTGGGTTAATCAAGAATCGGTTTGTTTAATTGTTGATTGATCATTTTTCGAGCTGTTATTGGGTTTAAGTTATGATAAAAAATTGGTTTAATCATTAGTTATTAACGTTTTTGATTCTTAGCTATTAAGTTTTGGTTTTTTGTTAATTTAATCAAGATCTGGATTGTTAATTTTCGGTTAATCATGTTTTTAGTTTGTAAACTTATTAGATTGTTGTGTTATTTTTAAATCAATTAATAAGTAAGTTGTTATTTTGACGGTTTATCGCGTTTTCCGGCCTTAAAGTTGTGAAGTTATCGGTTTTTGGTTAGTTAAATCAATAAATAAATTTTGTTTGATGTGTAATAATTTTATTTCGATTATTGAGTTATGAGACTTCTGAATCGTTTGAAAAAATGATTTGTCGTCTTATTGATTAAACATGTTCTAAGATTATTGAGTTATTGGTTTATTCGTTTATTATAAGGTTATTTGATAAATAAATTAATGGCTTATTAAATAACTGGTTAACTAAGTTATTGGGTTATTAAAATTTATGTTGCGTCGGTAAAACAGGTTGCTGCATGACCGACTGATTTTAATGCATTTTATTCGGTTATTAGATTATTTGCTAAATATTGAGTTAATCGAGAGTTTAGGTATTTGATTATTGGTTTTATCATTTTATTAGGTTTTTTGGGAATTTTGGGATCCTTACTTAGTTATTCCGGTATTAAAAATTACTCAGTGTTGATAAGACAATTTTCTTGATGACTGATGGATTTTAAAGCAGTTTTTTTAGTTATTGGTTATTAAGCTATTCGTTTAATATTAGGTCAATTAAGAGTTAAGTTGTTAGATTAATAGTTAGCCGGGTCTTCCGACTACAAGATTTCTTTTATACTGAGTTATTGTGGTCTGAAGTTCTTAAAATCTAGTAGCTGTAAAACAGGTTCCTACATTACTGGCTGGTAGAATATTTAATTAGATTTTTGTTTTTTTGGATTATTTGTTAGATATCGAGTAAATAAATCATTGGGTTGCTGTACTATTGGTTTATCAAGTTTTCAGTTTGTTGGGATAAAACTTCACTGTGTTATATCGGTTTTGGATTCTTAAAAGTTACTAACTATCGGCAAAACAGATTTTTTTCATTATCGACAGATAGTGAAACAGTTTCCTAGATTACTGACTGATTTTAAGCAGTTCAAGTTAATGGATTGTTGTGTTATAGAGTTATCCGATAATTAATCAATCAATCAAGAATAAACTTGATTCATTGGTTTTTTATGTCTAGGTTATTGGGTTAATAACCTACTAATTTGTTGGTTTCTTGAAAATAACCAACTGTAGGGTAGACAAGGCCCTACATTACTGTTTAATTTTGAAGCAATTTATTGAGTTATTGGGTTATTCGTTAAATACTCGGTTGATTAATATTTGAATTGTTATTATTTATTGATTATTTTATTGTGTTATTAAGTTAGTTTTTTTAAGGCGGTATCGTAGCATTGGGTTATTTAAGATTACCAATTATCAGTAAAACAAAATTTTATATCACATGCTGATTTTAAAATGGTTTAATTGAGTATGGGTTATTCGAGTTGTTGGGTTATTTGTTATATATTAGATTAATTAAAGATGTAGTTGTTACATTATTGCTTTATATTGTCGTTAGGTTACTAAATTATATCTTCACTAAGTTATTGTCGTGCTGGTTTCTTGAAAGTAACGGACTGTAAACAGATTTTATCATTACTGAATGATGGTAAAACCGTTAATTGAGTGCTGGTTAATTGGGTCCTTATTGTAAAATTGGTTTAATCAATAAATAAATTGTTGTATTATTTGTTAGTCTTGTTTTTAGATAATTTCGGTTCTTCTTTAAGTTATGGCATTTTTAAATTTTTAAAAATTATCATTTGCCGAGGAAACAGGTTGTTACATGATCCATTGGCTTTAAAACAGTTTAGATATCAGTTATTGGATTATCCGTTAATTATTAAGTTAATCAATAAATGAGTTGTTGGATTATTGGTTTTAATGTTTTTTGTTTATTATTTGTCTTATTACTAATTTATTGCTTTTTTTACTTTTAAATATTCATAAACTTTTGGCAAAACGGGTTTCTACTTTCTTGTCCGATAATGCAGCAGTTTTCTTAGTAATTGAGTTATTGCGTTATTTGTCAATTATAAGGTTGATCAACTAATGAGTTTAAGAATTATTGGTTTATCACGTTGTTAGGTTACTGAGTTATTAATTTACTAAGTTATTGCAATATTGTGTTACTCGAAATTACTTAATGGCGTTAAAGCAGGTTCTTTACATTACTTGCTGATAGTAAAGTAGTTACAGTTATTGTATACAATTAGATTTTTTGGTTATTTGTTAAGTATTTGTTTACTAAAGAGTTTAGTTGTTATCTGATAGGTTTATTATATTATTAGGTAATTGGATTACTTCTTTACTTCGTCATTGCGGTATTGGATTAGTTAAAAGTGCATAGTGCCGGTGAAGCAGGTTTCTACGTGGTTGACTGATTTTGAAGCAGTTATTTCGTTATGTTAGAAGAAATACAAGTGAAGAAGTACATAACGCTCGTTAATTTGACGTAATTAATTTTGCACCCAAATACCGTCATTTGCACATTAATTCATAGTAGCTTAAATTCTAACGCTCATTAATTATGAAAAATGCATACAACCATTAGTTATATGCATATAACCATACGTGTCTCAGCGTGATAAAGTTTTTCCGCAGCATCTTTTGAGGTATTAAAAACTTTAATTTATAATTATGTAATAATTATAATTATTATGCCCTAATTGATAATTATAACTATACTGGTGTCTTTACATTGCAGAAACGGTTATCAAGAATATGAATGGTATATGGCAGTGAAAATTGTTTCGGAGTAACCTTTGCCGCTGGAAACAGAATCATATTAAATTTTTAAGTAATCAAATTTTTAAATTAATTTAGACACTTTGTATTCTAAATTAAATTTATAAATTACTCTAAATTAAACACCTTGTAATCAAACTTGGTGGTGGCTTAAATTGTATAGGGCGATGCACTTTCTTCTCATGTTGACTATTAAGGTCAAGAGAAAGTTCAACGATCACCCAATGTTTGTATGATCGTAAATTTTATTTATTTTTCTATGAAACGCACGTCCATTAAAAGTCGATGAATTTCAAGTTTAAATAATTTTTTTTATTAAACGTTATAAATGAAATTTGTTGAATTTAAATATAAATACAGTCATCCTGAAAATATATGTATTTATTTGAAAATATTGTTTACTATATATTATATTGTTTTCCAAGTTTAGGAAATATTAATTCAAACTAATATAATAACAATAAATATTTTATTCCACTGAAAATATATGTTTTCGATACATAATTCATCAAATCAAATTTAATGCAACACAGAATATTTACGTTACAAATTTTGACCATTAAGATACTCAAATTTCAAAAAGCTGCAGAGAAGAAGATATACTATTTAGACACAGCAGATTTGGCGTTCATTTTTAACTGTACACTATACCGCAAAACGCCAAAGTCATCCAGTCAAACTAAGACAAGAGCAAGCTTATACGTCTCTTAAAGAAATTCTATCGTTAAGGCAATGTGTCGAGAATATTTTGAAAAATATATATATAGTTGTTTAGAACAGGCATAAGCTAATCGTACAATTTTTTGGTAAGGTTATTATCTAATTGGCAAGAGAAACGCGTATGAAAATCGACATTTTTATACATTTGTTATTGAGGATTTAAAAAATTTATCAATTATAATGTTCTAACTTTTTGAAAAGTATCGAGATGTTTGTATATAACAAGCATATTATAGATAAAGATCTCGTTTATACTTTAAATTAAAAGAAAAAAAGCAAATAATCGATAAAATGAAAAATATAATTAATAAAGAAGCAAGAAAAATATGTAAGGTAGAACCCACGATAATAACATGTGGTCACAGTCGTAAGTGATAAAAAGTTCTGTGCATTTGTTACAGAATGAAATATTTTTTCAAGTATTATTCTACAAATATTTTACGTAATTCTTTTATATTTTATCTAAATATTTGCAATATTTAGATTGAAAATAATCAATAAAAATAGTTTATTTTAAAACTTATGAATTTTACACCTTTATGGGTTAGCGTATTCAAACAAAGACTGCCGTGGCGCTATGCGTCTGCACATGCGCTATATCAGAAGCTCTTTTAACTAATATAATTAACCAAATATTGTATTTTTATTTATTAATTTTTTTTCTATTTAATTTAGTAATTTATGCATCCAATTCTGAGGTAAACTAATCGTTTGTAATTATATTATGATTTTCATAGTTAAATTTATCTGTATCAAAAGCATTTTTTTTTACTTTGTTTTACTATACGAGTATATCCCTTAATTGAATTATTGACACATTTTTCATATTCGTATCGTCTACACATACAGAATTGCAATTAAAGTACCAGAAGTGGATAGCATTGAAACATTATGAAATAATGGATACAAGTTCCTCGGTAAAAATTAAATATCCTGTCGACACGTCCGATTTTTTTCCACAATCTCGTTTTCTTCTTTCACTTTTTCACTGAATTAACAGATATGAAGAAGGTGTAAGAAAGGTGAGTGTTCAGAAAACTTACGTTCGCTCTAAATTTAATCAATATCGATTAACAAGTTTTCTTATATTTTTTGTTTTATTTTTTTTTCTTTTTTTTTTTTTTTTTTATTATTGTTTTTCGCTGCTCAAGAATTATTTTATCACAATGATTAGATTTTTTTTTCTATTGAGCGAACTAGTTTTAGATCAATTTTTATTGGTTTTATTCCTTTTTGAGAATAGAATCCATTGAAAATATTAGTCATTAACTGTTTTATTTAAATTTTTAAAGTCGCCAGAAAAATATTTAAGCTGTTGCAGGTTGTGTTATTTAAAATGTAGTATGTTAACTTAACTAATTTTTATTCATATCGGTTTAAACTTTAAAAATTATAACTATATATCAATTGGTATTGATTACTACAATGTAAATGTTATGAAAGATATAGATTTAGTTAAACTTTTTTGCTTTTTGACTTATATCCATATTTTAAAGAGCAACAAATTAATTGAAATTTCATTTCATAAAATGTTATTTACAATTAAAAAAAATTATAAATACATTTAATTTCAGTTTTATAATTTCTGTGAAAGATATTTTTATTTTTATTAGTCTTTTAAAAAATAATCAAAAACTTAATTTTCTCTCATTAATTTTAAAAGTATATTATTTGTGGATTAGATAAATTAAAATTATTTTGTAGATTGAACTTGTGCAAATATAAGAATAAACAATATTGTATAACATCGATACTTATAATATAAAATTTATATTAAATCATTATCAGTCATATAACATTGCTACTCAAATTAAATCTTAAGCACACAAAGTGCAGCAAAAATTAAGTGTTCGGGTAAATTCTTTTTTTTTTCCTAATCTTACAATAGTTTTAACTTTCATTAATTAAGAAAAATGACTTTCTAATTAAAATCTATTTTTGAAGTTTATTAAATGATTCTCTCAAGTTTCATAGTTTTATCCATTATGTATGCCACTTTATCAGTAACTTTTCTTAATTCACAATACACAAAGTAAAACTTTCCATAACAACGCGTCTCCTTGTTATTACTCATTACAGGTAAAAAGTCGTCGCCTCTTCAGCGGACATAGTAGATATTGTTCAATCGTGATAAAGAGTACGAATTTTTCATTGCCACACTTACCTTTTTTGTATTCCGAAATATCTTCATTGATTTTTTCCTTCTTTCTTTGCAAATCGAGTAGAAGGAAAAAAGTTTTATACGTCGGGCGAAGCTCAGTTGTATTATACGCAGCATACACACACACACACACACACACACACACACACACACACACACACACACACACAGACACACACGCGCGCGTAAAAATCGAGGAGAAAGCGGTTACAGAAGGTCGCGATACTAAAAAGAAAGTGAATCGCTTGTCCGACTGTGAAGATCACGATACGCATATATCTGGTTCAGCTTTACTTCGTTTTAGCGAGACTTATTCTTCATATGTCTATTTCTTATATCGATTGATTCGAGAAAGATTGCCAATAAATTTTCAACGAGCTATTTTGACTTTATTCTATTTTTTTTTCATCGCGCATACAGAAGTGTGCGCCCTTGTTGTATGTTCATAATGCATGGGTGAAAGAAAAAACGGTTATAAATTATTTAATCGTTTATTATGTGATTAAATTATGTTAATTAATTAAAAGTATAGTTTGTAATTTAATCGGAAGAAAAGTTTATTAAATTATATTTGAATTCATTTTGCGAGCGGGTTTTAAAAACTTATTTTGTCGATTGTCATCGTTAACCGATTAATTATATTTAATATTTATTATATTAAAATGTATAATATTTTCGAAAATCTGGTAAATTATTTAAGTATTAAAATAAAACAACTGTGATTAAAATATCTTAACATTTTATGCCTAACATAACATGTTAGTCCATGAAATTTTCTTTACTTGTACAACAACAATAAAATAAAATATTTGTTTGTATACATTGATAAAAATAAAACTTTTTAACACTAGATTGTCCAATGAAGTTATTTTCACTGTTCTTTAATTTTGCTTAAAAAAAAAATTTATATTTATGATGATACCATTTCTAAGGATGTTGAAAGTTTTTTTTGTATTATATAAATGCATTTATTAACTATGTTTTCCCACTCAACTTACTAAAGTAACATTAGAAATTAATTTTAAAATCATTTTTTTATGCATTAATTATTATTTCACAAAGCAGTAATTTTGACTGCTTTTGAGAAATATAGTCATTTGCTTAATTTTAGTAATTCTAGCGTTAAATAATTCTAGCACCTTAAACTTGACAAATTTTTAATGTTTTGAACAAAAAATTTTAAGGTGAAAGGTGAGAATTAGTTATAAAAATAGAAAAGTAACATTGACTAACGTAATAGAAATACAATCGGAGATAATTATTCAAGAAAGAATATGTACATTTATTGGCTGCCATGTATTATTGATAGTGTATCGTTTGCAATGTCATATATTTAAAAAATTTTTTTATATGCCAAAAACAAGTAGTAAAGTAAATAATTTCAAATCGTAAAAAAATAAAGGCAAGACCTGTAAATATTAATGTAAATGTAAATATAGATATTACTAAAAAATAATTTTTAAATATTTTATTATAACAAATTTATATTATAGTATAATATTTAGTTTAAAGCAATTTAAATTTAAAATTATTAGTTAAACATTTTAATTTTCTATAAATATCCATGAATGATGTGCTTAGATTTACGAAAAGATTTATAGTGTCTTTACTAGTAGGATAAAAGTTAAATATATAAGACAAATACATTGATTTAAAGAAATTATTTATAAATTTAATTATTTAGTTGCGTAAAATTTGTTAATTAAAAGCTAATGTATTTCCATAATGTAATAACAAATATTTAAGCATTTTAGAAAAGCTGTGAAAAAATTGCTTGAAATTTGCGAGAAAAGATTATGTCACAAAAGTGAAAAACACGTGTCCTAAAATGTTTTTTTTTTTCTTTCTTATATATAAAGATACGATCATTTACTAAAGTTTATGAGAAGAATAATTTTTAGAAATAACTTAGTAATTTATTCTCAAAGTTTTTTTTGCAATAAAATCAATTTTAGAATTTTTAAAATAATCGACGTATAATCCAATCTACATATTCATTAATTTTGAAATAAAATATAAAATAAAAGTGCTTTCGAAAAAATATCAACGGAATAGCATTTAACAAAAAAATAAATAAATTAGTCGATCAATCCTCATGAAAATCCTCATAAAAATAGAAGTATTCTCACCTAAGTCAAAACTCTAAGAATATTATTAAGAAATTTAAGAAAAAGAAATGAAAATGGAAACTAAGGCATTGGATGCATTAAGCTCAACGTGAAAATCGCCACAAGGCGTTATCAATCGTGAACTGAACTAGAAGGTATAAAATAAAAAGGAAGATATTAAATCGTTCTTATGTACACAAAGACTAAGGTATACACACTATGCGATTGCAGTAGGAAAAGAAAGCGCGCCGAGGTACTCGCATACTCGGGGAAGCGGCGCTCCCCACCTCTTTGAATTGATCAGTCGCGGTAGACAACTGGGTTACTTCGCCGTGGATAACCTGACAGTCAGCATCTCGCCACCTTTGCAGCCTCGTCTCGCGCTCGCTTTCTTTATTTCATCCAGGTGCGTGCGTTTGCGTATGTGTGTGTGTGTGTGTGTATGTGTGTTTGTAGGTATGTAAATGTTTACTTATTTATAATTAGAATGTTTTAATGCTCTATTTTGATATCCGATTTTCTTTTTATCGTTCAATCTGGTTTTGTGCGAAAAAGGTATTTATTTTCATTTCAGTATAAAGATGCGTTCGAGTTAAATTTTCAAAAAGGGATCTTTACTTTGAAAATGGGATAGTTTTAATTTTTGGTAACTTAAGTTCATAAAAAAATTTTTAATTAATCGTTTAGATTAATTATTAAATAATTAATTTAGCTTTACAGCTCTATTATGATCAAAAGTTATTTTAATGTTGCAAATAAATTGTA
The DNA here is from genome assembly GCA_949987625.1 of Chalcis sispes. Lineage (NCBI taxonomy): Eukaryota > Metazoa > Arthropoda > Insecta > Hymenoptera > Chalcididae > Chalcis > Chalcis sispes. The sequence goes on along the minus strand of OX465097.1, from coordinate 73,201,498 downwards.
AAATAAAATATTTAATTTCTTATATGTATAATTAATAGAATTTAAAATTATTTTTCTAAAATTCAATACAATTTTAAAAAATTTAAAACAAATTCACGGCAATTATCATGCATATAATTGTTAATAATAACGTTTTAAACTTTAGAAATATAACAAAATCTACTTGCACATTATTCTTTAAAATTGTAATAATATAAAATTGAAGCAGCGAAAGTAATCTTAACAGTCAAATATATATATATTTATATATATATATATATATATATATATATATATATATATTCACAAAGAAATTAAAGGAAAGTGGTTTGAAGAAAGTTTAAAAAACGGTAGCAGGAAACGCGCATCAAATAAGGAATTCGGCAAAAATCAAATCTTTATACATCTAACGTAACGTTTCTGCGCATTTATATACACACACATGATATATAACTGTAACCGTGTACTCTTCTCTTTGTGAGCGATACTGCTCCCTGTAAAAGTGAAAGTGAACGTTTTTTATGATTTTTTAAAATATTTTTCTTCCAGATTTTAACGCTTATATTTATGTTATAGTGTTTAAAAGTCGAATAATTAATGATATTTTTTTTTAAATTCGTTTAATGTTTATTAATTTGATGGGGCAATTTTTTAAAACCTGCTCTTGTACTTAATAAATATTATAAATTAAAAGGATATGATTACATTTAACAGAGCAGTGTTCCTAGAATTATCGATTTTATTGATAGGTACCCGTTTATACAACCATTCTTTCGATTAAAATTCCATCGTAAAAAAAGCGTGTTCGATTACAACATAAAAGCCACTTTTATATAGAGACAAATGTCACCCTCTCACCCGCTATTCGACTTATCAATTTTTTGCAACTATAAAATCCCTTTTTCTCATTTTACGCGTACGCAAACTTGAATAAGAGAAGAAGCCGTGGTTGCTTTCACCGTCTCTCACTTTTACATCTTATCGCCAACCTGCATAGCAAGCATACGTTGGCATGCGCGCGTCGCGCGATAAAGTTGAAATTACGAGGGATTTGTAAGCGCACATCACACGCGTAGGTGTACATTTTTATGACGATATAGTACGTGCATCTATCTGGATGAGCTTATGCAATGGAATTAATCATTATTGATTTTGACAATTAGGCATAGCTGATTTTTTAATATCGTTTTATGATGCTTACAAAACAAATGAGTGCACGTGTAAATTCTAAAATTGCTTCAGATTTTTCTTTTTTTATGCTTTCATAAAAAGTCAAGCGATTCAATAACAATTGTTTAATAATTAATTATAGATCCATTTAGTATTCAAATTGATAATTATAAGCGATTTTGTTAATTTATATATTGATGATTTTGATGATTGTAGCATATTTCAGAAGTATTAATTTATTATTACAAAGTTCCGTGGCTTTTGTTAAAATAAACATTTTTAATAATATCGATATAAATCCATTTCATTGATAAAAAATTGCAAATAAATTTCATTTTATTACAATAAAATAAACGTTTTCTTTAATCAAATTAAATTGAAAAATAATAATTACTGAAAATTCATAATAAAATTATATTAAACAGCGTTAATAAAAACTTAAAACATAAATTAAATGGTACTTGCTGTAATAATTAATAATAAAAAAAATAAATAATAATAATGATCGAATAAAAACATTTATTCAACAAAAATGAATATAATGCTTTAAATTTAAAAATTTTGTAAAGAAACGTAGAAAGTTTTGAGTTACGAGATGTTTTGACTGATTTCTCTTTCAAAAAATACCTACAACTTTACATGTAGTAGCAAGCCAAAAAACGGAATGCACATTAGACATTGTTTCTTTTAGACGCAATTAAAAACTAGATTTTTAGATTATGTTTCACTCCAGTGAATATCATGAATTTTCACATTTTTATTCGATTAATAATGTTTAAATTCATTAAGTTGAAAAAAAGATACATGAAAAGTAAAAGAAATTTTCTACACTCTTTCACGCACATGATCGATAGTTAACCGACCGTTAAAATTTATCTCCAATTCAATATCAATTTGCACATTTCAGTACAGATGAAGAAAAAAAAAATTATATGTAATTTATTCGAAACACGGATGAAGTTGAAAAAAAATAAGAAAATTATACTATTTAGTACCAGCCGATAGATGAAATTGCGTAAAAATAGTTACGGATTTCACCACAGAAGTAAACGTTAACACGACGGGTAAGCGTCGAACGCGCTTTATAACACAAGTATTATTCAAAAATTACCGAATAGGCATTAATAAAGCAGCTTTTTTTCTTTCTATTTTTCATCTACATATAGTTTCAGCTTTATTATAATTATATCGCTTATATAATTATCATAAAGCTAAAACTATAGATAAAAAAATAGAAAGAATAAAGACCGCTTATTATTAATGTTTATTCAGAGATTTTTAAATAATACTAGTGTTTTAACACGCGTTCGACGCTTCTACGGTATATCATTACGTATTAGAAAAAAGGTATGCATTCCATGCATCTTAGAAAAAAAAATAGAGTTATCGATAATCGTAAAAAATGCTACGTTAATGTAGGTATGTTAATACAATAAAAAGTTAAAAATAATCTTTTTGTTGATGTATGTATTAAACATGCATTTTCTTTCTGTTAATTACTAGAATTATGGAAAAAAAAAAAAAAAAAAAAAAAAAAAAACAACATATTTATGGAAATACGAAAAACGAACAAGTGTGCGATATTACCTAAATCAACAAAATATTTATATGTCATAATTTTTTACGATGCCTTTTATAATTATGTAAAAATTAGTTCGTTATAAAAACATATTATGTAACGAGGTAAAAAAAATTATCTATTGAATTAAATTATTTTCGTTAAATTTTTATTTCTAAAACAAATAAATTCATATTTTATGTTATAAAACAAATTGGAAATAAAATAAATATTAAAAATGATAGCAATGGTAATTTTTCCAGAATGAAATTATTAGAAACTAAATAATAACCGTAAAAATAATTTTCAATATCTTATCCTCGAATATACATTGCCATTCGTCCGCGCATATTCTACCTCATGCTCAAAATTTCTTGTCACCATTAGACTTTTCGCGCATTTAAAAACATATTCAGCTCGCATTCACTTTGGCGCGTGACATTGATACCTCGAGTCTATAGGCTACATTGCGCAAGCGTTAATACATTTCCCAATCTCGTATACAGGTATCTGCAACGAAACCTTTTTAACTTTCGGCTTCGCTGTTCGTTTTATTTTTTTTCTCATTATTTTGCTTCGTTTCAAAAGTCAAATTGCCGAGTTTTTTCGGTAAGTGATAATTGGATACACGAATGCCGAAAAATCGATTAGAAATGCGCGAAATTTTTTTTTTTCGAGTCACTTTTTGTATAATAAACGATGAGCGCGTATTCAAGATTAGAGAAGATGAATTTGTTAAAACTTGACGGTCTTGTTATTCAAATTATTACTATATAAGTCGGTTGACTTTATACCTAATAACGTATTTCAAGACCAAGCGTATAATTAGTTTTCTTGTCTTACGAGACAAGAACGTTAGCTTCATATTTTTTGAAAGATGATTTTTTCCGGTGGTCATTTTCAATGACCATTGTTCTTTTATTATTATATAAAGTGGAAGAATTATTGAGGGAGCGTCTTTTTTCTTTTAGTTTTGAGAAATTATCTTCATTAAAAAATAAATAATTACTTAACATTTTCTTTTTCACTTGAGTGAATCAAGGAATAAATTTTTGTGTTTAAATTAAGTAAATATATATTTATTTGCATTTAAATACGGCATTATGCAATTACAAAACTATGTATTTTAGCTTTTTCGCATTTTAAAAATGATATTATTGTGCACTGCCAAGAATATAAAATTTCATCGTAGACTCAAAACAAAATTGTTTTACGAAACTTGTATTTTTTAAATTGTTTCGTTCTATCATTAAATAATTTTTATAAAATCATCGCCAAAAACATTCTCTGCCTTATTTGTTTCTCGTCTTGAAAGAAAAAAAATTGATCGGACTTACAATTAATTTTAAAGAAACTCTTATTGCTTCATAAAAAATATATCAGAAGCAATGTTTTAATAAATTAATTGTCTCTAGCTGTGAAAGGGAAATTAAAAGAAGAAAATGGGCGGTCAACAGTTAACTGACGCCTACAAGTGCAATCTAAGCTCGGAGTTGCAAGCGGTGGCAAAGTCGGAATTACGAGAGGACGAGGCGACTCGAGAACATGCTCTGGAACAATTCCGCGATTGGATACAAAAGCATCCAAGCATAAAAAATTGCCGCACCGACCCAGTGTTCCTTCTACGTTTCCTACGTACAAAAAAATTCAGTCTACCTCAAGCTGAGGATATGCTTGAAAGATATCTTACGATAAGGCAGCTTTATCCGGACTGGTTTCAAAATTTGGATATAAACGATCCGGAGATCGAAGCCATCATCGATGCTGGTTATCTCGTCCCCTTGCTCAAAAGGGATGCGCATGGAAGAAAGGTTATTCTTTCGTGCGCTGGTAAGTGTTTTGAAATCTTTTGCATTATCAAGCATCATAATTATCGTAAAGATGTTATTGACGTAATATCGGCTATTTGTAGAGGATTCGACCATAAGGTTGAATCTATAACCCGCTATGCCTTAACTTATTCTAAAAATTAATTTTTTTTTTTTTCTATCGTTCAGATATTACCAATTATTTTCTACGTCGGAATATAGATAGCGTGAAGTTATTTTGACTGCATTTTTTTTAATACTTTAACGCCGAGCAATCTTTTCTCTCACGGAGAAAGTCGTTGATGAAATCGAAAAATATGTCGACCATGACAGAAAGTTTTTTTAACGATAAACTTTCATAATTATATCACCGCAATATAATTATATAATTTATTGTGATCGCTAATTAAATGTACTGTATATTAAATTTAATCGGTTTTATTAATAAAAACTTTATTTTTAATTGGTCGATGAAACAAATTTAATACTAAAACCTTGAACATTTCAACTTTGCTTAAAAAATTACGATTTAAAAGATAGGCTATTACTATAGCATTGATATTTATCCAACGAACAAAAACGGTAAAATTAACACGCTTGAAACTGTCACCTTCTTTTGCAGGCCGTTTCGATCCATACAAATACACGTCCGCGCAAATGGTTCGAGTACACAGCCTAGTGGTCGAATCGTTAATGGACGACGAGGAAAGTCAAGTGCACGGTTACACTCATCTTAATGACGAGTCGGGTTTAACGATGGGCCACTTGAGCTCTTGGTCGATCAACGACATACGCAACATGCTTGGTTGTATACAGAACAGCACACCGATGAGACATAAAGAGACGCATCTCGTTAACGTTCCAGGCTGCGCTACCAAAATTATCGAGCTCGCTTTATCGTTGCTTAATGAGAAGCTGAGGTCGCGTGTCTTGGTAAGTTGGCAAATTTGTTGGTTAGGTTAGAAAAAGATATTTTTTTATTTTTCTATAATTGTTTTAATAACTGGCGCAGTGACCTATTTAATGAAAACAATATAGTGAAATACAGATCGAATTTATCATTCTTTTTATCATCATTTTTTTCTTTATAATTCTTATATTATTTTTATATTCTTATATAATTCTTTAATTCTTTATTTCTTCATAATTACAATGTTGAGAAATATTTTTTTAAACTAATTACATCGAAGGTTACGTTTGTGAATTGACGTGACACCAATTTTGTTAGATAAACAGTTTATTACTTGTACTTTTCTGAAGTCTTATATTACAAAACTATTGTAATTCGTACTTGACATGCAAAATTTTTACAAAGACGTTTTTTATTCATTCATTATCTTTTTTAAAACAATTTTTCTTTCAATTTTCTTTTGTTTTGGATTATAACTTATGCTCAAGATCTATTGAATTTGGCGCATTTTATTATGATATTTACTATTAGAAAACAATAAAATTTTCACATATTTCCAGCTTCACAAATCCCTGGAGGATCTGCAGCAGACTATCGATCCTAAAATTCTACCAAAGGAATATGGTGGTGAAGTTCCTCTTACCGAAATGATTGGTAATTTATTTAAATAATTATTTTATTTCATTTATCTCGTATTCCTATTTTTAATAAATAATTTAAAATTTAATCGATCGTTATAAGTTTATCAATTTTAACGTTTATATATCTTAAACAGCCGAATTTAAAAAGTCACTGCGAGAGAAGCGTGACCAAATAAAAGCTTTGGATGACATGTACATTGAAATATCGCCGAAGGATGCTTGCACAGCGACCGAAGGACTCTATGGAATTTCCGGTTCGTTTCGTAAATTAGAAGTTGATTAGAGATTAAAATTGTGAATAAATCATTTTATTATATAAAATTTTTAATTTTTGTATGTTAAGTATTTTTCTTTTCTTTTTTTTTTTTTTTCTATTTAAAGTAAAAACTTATATGTGAGACCTTAGCAGATAGATACGGTAGATACTGAAAATATCAGAGTTCATTAAATGTTTACACTTAATTTATTGTCGTACACTGATGATTGTGTTACAATGGACCAAGAAATTTTATTCTGAAAACAACACTTTGCAGTCAGAAAATAAAAAATTATTTACAAATTAATTATATTTAAAATGATGTCTGTTCAATAAAATAAAAATAAAAGGTTTAATTTCATACTTAAGTTATTATAAACTATTCGTTTGCTACATTAATTACAATAAATAAATCGAATATTAATGCGAAATCAATAATCTTAATATTAATTCTTTAAATTTTTTTTATTTTTTCAAAATATTAATAAAATTTTGAAAAATTCATATAAGTATTTCAGTATTCACCTTCGTCTTTTAAAAATAATTCAGCGTTTCAATCCGCTACCCAAATTTATCTTGCCTAAGGCATATGCAGATGTATAAGTTTTTACTTCTGTCGGCAGGCCCGTTACTCTTACACTTTTTTTTCTCTTTTTTTTTATGTTAGCAGGCGATGCTCATTTAACCTTATGTTGTAGTTTTAAATGAGTTTTTTATTGTTTTATATCACAAATTATTTTATATATTTTGATATAAAACACAGTTTGGATAGATTAAAATAGTTTACGATGTAAAAATTTTTTTTTTTCTGTTTTCAATTACGTAAGCTCAAATTTATCGATAACAAAACTATATTTTTATACTATCGATATAAATAACATTTTTCACAATTAAATAAGTAAAAAGTTTTGTAATAAAACCAAAATTTTTAGTTGTATTGTTACTTAGTTTTATAAGACCGCCACGTTACATAAAAATATCTTCTGCCGGTGGTATAAGTTACCTTCAACTTCATGTTTGTCGCAATCATTCACTTTCCTGTGATTTCCCGCGATTACTAATATGATAGAATTGTACATGTAAATCATTCATAATTATTTCCCATATAAGATACATAATTACCGTCTTTTTTTTATTAATTTTACTATTAATTTGTTACGATTTTATTATTTTTTTTTTTTTTTTTTCATAACATTACTACTATTTAAGTTTCTTATTATAATTTATAAAGTGATTTAATACTACAAGTACATGCCTACGAACTTTTATCTATACGATATGTGATTAAGAGAATAATGTGAAATACAGGTATTTATAAAACTATTGTTATTGATATTCAAATAAATGATTTTCTAATTATTTCATCTAATTTGTATTTTTTAGATTAACCTTATATATATACGTACATACATCAATAGCTATATATTAAACATTATATGTAACTGAAACTTATATTACAGTACATTATTTTTAATTATATTATTTTTACATTTTATTTAATTAATATTCATGTAAAATTTCTTCAATAATCAATTAAATTTTTTTTATATTAATATTTTTATAAAATTATTTTTTAAAAAAAGAATTATGTAAGCTAGTTTGGATCTACATATTTTAGACATTTTAATTATTCATTGTGTAAAATCAACGGAAAATAATTATAAAAAAATATAATTATGAACATCGAAGAGATACAGCAGAAAACGTTGTATATTTTAAAAATTAATCACATATAATTTACTTTATCAATATTTTGTTGTGATTAATAACTGAATTTTTGAAAATTTTATTGATACTTTTCAGTTGTTAGTTTTTAGTTTTAACTCGTTAAGTTCCAAGATGTCAAAATTTCTTCTTCTCTTTTAAATTGTAAAATGAAATTGAAAACCTTGATAAGCTTATTAAAAAAGACGTATTCTTACTATTTTTAAGTATGCTCTACACGATGGCATAGTTTAAATAATCAAAAAAATTGATTATCAATTGTTAATTAACAATTTAAGACAAAAGTAAAAAAATCAAATTAATTTTAATATTTTAATTAAAATTATTTATAATTATGATTAATTTTTAATTAAATAAATATTATCGATTACTCGTAAGATGTGCATATCATTAATATTTAAAATAATTTAACATCAAAGTCGTAAGAATATAAAAGAAATTTTGATTGACTAGAAAAACTTGGATTGACTAAAAATATTCCATACATCGAAATCAAAAAATCCCGCTCTTCTTCTAATCTCCTATAATCTTTCGTTACGCCTCGTCAGATGTCAGCATGGTGCAATAAAATTTTTCCCTGCGCAAACACATTAGCCACATCTGCGCGCAAGACAACGGGAGAGGCGTTACATGGGACCCCAGCCGTTCAGTCGAGTGTCGACTCTCTACATTTCGACATTTCTCAACACGCGTTCATTTCATTACTCTCTCTCTCTCTCCCTCCCATTTTGCAAACTGCAGCTGCTGCCAGTTGAACGTATAGCGCAGAGCAGTCCATCGGGGTTTCATAAAAGCGAGAAACCAAAATAGAATATACCGTCGCTGCTGTGGTTCTCATACTTGCGCTTGTGTCCCAATAAGTCTTTCGAAGCAATGTATTGATAAAATACATGGGAAAAGAAGAAAAATAACACAGACATCAAGTAAAGGAGCGAGGGAAAAGTTAATCGAGTAACGTCAAGCGACCGCGTCAACGACCCATCGTTCCTTTTCATCACGACGTCTGACTCAACTTTTCGTGCTACTGTGTCCACTGTTTCGTTATATTTACAGACTTCGTTTATACCGTCCGTGATGCAGATACACGTTTACATACACGAATCAGCATGAAGTGTTAAATAAAGAAGGAAGGTGAAGGTGTTGCTTAATAAGGGTGAATAAGAATACGGAGATATGCATGCGTATATATAGATATAAAAACGAGTGAGCGAGTGGAAAGCGCACACGCGGTGAAGAGAGAAAGAGAGAGAGAGAGAGAGAGAGAGAGAGAGAGGCCGCGATGTGAAAGAGGAAGGCTGAGAAACGCGCTCGTGTATATTAAAACGGGCAAGGGCCATAAGTGCGCGCTTCTCGCATATAAAAGTGTGTGTGGGTGTGGAGTGTGTGTATGCGTGTTCGCGCGTGCGCGCGTATGTGTGTGTGCGCGCCGGCGGGGAGAAGGAGGCAGCGTGAGAGGATAGAGCCGCACAAGCAGCAGCTAAAGAGCCGCGGAGACTAGCAGACAAGCAGACAGAAAGAGGGCATATCTCACGGAAAAATAGTAAAAAAAAAAGGGAGAAATTTGAAGATATACACAACCACACACCCTGTACAGTACTTGAAAAGAAAAAAGTATCGTAAAGCAAGGTACGTAAAAGCCGACATGTGTATTTTTATTTCTATTTTTTTTGTTTATTTTTTTTTTTTTCTTTTTGTTTTGTTATTCCGCGCATAAGAGACGCGTGCGCGCGCTTCTTCCTCCCCCTTGTGACGGAAATAGGAAGATGTAGACAAGAAAAGAGGGGATAATGCGAAATTGAAGCGATTTTATCGAAGAGCCGCCACAGCCCCTGCGGAGTGTAACGCGCGTCGTGTCGTCGTCGAAATCTGCCTTGATTTTCGCAGTCATCTTTCTCTCTCTCTATGTCTATCCATCTATTTTCCTTCTCTCTAGCTTATTCTTTACACGGCTGTTTCCCCCGGTAAATACTTGCTTACCGAAAAACGGTGTATTTTGTTTTGCGCTGTCGATGCGCCGAGCTTTGCCCGGGTTCCATTATAAAGCATATATATAGCGTCTGCTCGCATCGTTCGTTTTTGTCTTCTTTCCGCCGACTCTGCACAAATGTATAAATGTGTGTGTGCGCGCGCGCGTGTGTGTGTATACATATATACATCTACATACTGTATATATATGTGTGTGTGTGTGTGTGTGTGTGTAGACTGAGACCTGAGAAAGCAAGAGAGATTCGATTCTGTAACAGTAGCATTTGCTGCGCGTGCACCAATGTATACGTATTTGTGTATGCATATATATACTATATAGTATGTACCGAAGTATATAGCAGACAGTTGCCAAGAAAGTTGAATCGTTTGGATCATAGAATCTTCGACTCATCTTGAAATTTTCTCTCGCTTAGTCGGCGTCTTTATGTGTATACTTGCCGAATAATTTTGAGTTATTGCACCATCGTGTTCGTCTTAGATATTTCTTACCCCTCCCTTCCATCTCATTATTACCGTTGTTACGTGTTAGTGCTGAAGCTTTCCTCTCTTTCATATATACATACTACTGAACTGCATTATGCTTTTGCTAGGGCTTTAAATCAGATGGAAATCTGTAACGAGAAAATATATCAGCGAAAGGATTGTACGTTTATATATATTTTTTTTTTATTTTTAAGGACCAAATATATTTGTAAGATAAATAAAATAAGGTGCGATTTTCGTCTCTTTTTTATATTTATTTAGTTTGTTTTATTAATACTAGATTTTATAAGCTTTGAATAAAATATTTCATAATAAATGTAAATCGTAGGCAAAACAAGTCGTAAAATTGGCTCTTGATATATATTATTCATAGACCTTATTTATGAATATACTGACAATGAGTGTGTAACTTTCTAACTACTTTTTTGTTTAAATAAACTAACTTCGATTTCGAAATTTTCTCTGAGCAACTAGAATATATCGTTTAAATGAAATATTAAATAGAATCCATTAATGTTTTTTATTATCAGTAATCAATTTTGTTGTCAGGTTTTTTTGTTTTTTTATTAGAGTACTTGATATATTTGAAAAACAAGAACTTTCTATTTCGTTTACTTATCGGTTCCTCGATGCATTGAAGAATCAACTAATAATTTTAAATTATTATTTTTTACTTTTTACAGAATCATTTTATATTTAAAATTATTTTAAATTATTTTTAGTAAATTATAATTATTTAAAATACATTACTTTATTTGGATCACACGGATTCGGATAAGAGCTTATAACTTTTATGCAGATGGATGGATCTTTATCAATTATGAACCATATCGATTAAATTAGTTTTCAATTAAAATAAACATTACCTTAAAATCTGGCCATCCGCTTGTGAGCTCCGATGCAGATACGCTCACTCACTCACACACACGCACGCACGCACGCACGCACGCACGCACGCACGCACGCACGCACGCACGCACGCACGCACGCACGCACGCACGCACGCACGCACGCACGCACGCACGCACGCACGCACGCACGCACACACACACACACACACACACACACACACACAGTTTAAATTTATAACACCCCTTGTTTTTAATCGAAGGTTAAAAAATGATCGAATGCTTGACTGACTACGCGACAGCAACAAAATGTTCGATAAACGAACACAGATCCGATAAATTTAATAAAAAATCAAAATTAAGTAAAATATATACAAAGTTATTATTGGTTTATTGAAAATTTTTAAAAGTTTTATATTCAAATTCAAAAGTTAAGTTTTGCTTGTTTGCTAAATCGAATTAATTACGTTGAACGTTCATTGGACCCACTTTCCGCAAAAAATCATAAGTAGCACTATAGACTTGTAAAATAAAAGTTTTCTTAATAAAATAATTTATTAAAGATGTCTCTTTAATTTATTCATAGAATTGTATCGAACCAATTTTAATTTCATAAATTAATCGAACATTATAAATTGTTTTTTTTTTTAGATTATTCATAAGCATATTTTAGAAAATACAGGGGTGGTAGACATATACTTTGTAATCGATTTTAAAAGCGAGCAATTTTGCAACAAAGCGGTAAAATTAAAAATGACGTGAGAAAATTTTAAAAAACCTATTTAATGATATCCTCATGGCGTGAAGAATGCGATGAAAACAAAATTTGCATTCTAACTTTACATGTATAAAAAGGTCAATCTATTAAATTCTAAACGAAATATTTTGCCCTAAAAAGTATGTCTTTTTAAAGTATCTATTATATACAAAGTTTCATAAAATTCGGTCTGAAATTGTGAATTTTAAAAGTTAATGACAGACGGACAGACGGCCAGAGCGAAATTATAAGGGTCGATTGTTTGATAACGGAATTTTAAAAACGTTCGAAGCTCAGAATGTAAAAAAACATTTGATAAAATGATTTAACACAGTAAAAGGCAACTTTTATGTGCCAATATTTTGTTCGTTTTACAAAATACGTAACGGTTGCTCAGAATTAAAACGTCACGAGCCATTTAATATTTAAACAATACGTGCAATTTTAGTATATGGAAATAAAATGTTTTGTTTGACTTTCTTATAAACCACTACGAAAACTTTTTTCTTTTTTACTTTATTTTCTCAATATAATGGGGGTATTTCCAATATACTCAGAGGTAGATCATTTGAATAATAATTGTGTTAACATTTAAAAATTAATGTACTTATATATTGATTTTGATCATTCATTAAAGAATGTCCATTTATGCAATTCAATAAAAAAAGTTAAAAAGGTACCTTTCATACGATGTACAATCCATTTCATTCTTTCAATATAAACTAATAACTCGATAAATCTATTGAAGTATCTTCGTGTTTCATTTTTTATAGTGAGCTAATTTAAAAACGAACTTACTAATTACATTTATTAGATAAATGATTTCATAAAGTTCTACTCTATATACGTTTGTTAACTTTTTCTTATGAAGTAAATTTTTCTTATCTTTAAATCCTATCCCATAAAGGAAACAAAGAAAAAAATGAGGCCGAACTTTTGTTAAATAAAGCTTTTAACATGTACTGTTTGATACTCAAAATAATAATGAATTAGAAAAAGAAATTTCGCGCGATAAGGGCGGCAACCCGGAATTATAATTAAGGAAATTACTGCGGCGTCGACTTACCGGGAACTCATCAATCGAGCCATTGTAACACATGACGCGTAATGTGCTTCGTATAGAAGATGACTCATGCATGCTTACAAGAAGCAAGCGAGAGAGAGAGAGAGAGAGAGAGAGAGAGAGAGAGAGAGAGAGAGAGAGAGAGAGAGAGCATCCTCCGGTTCTGCAGGCTAAATTATAGTTTTCTTCCCTTTTCTAGTCTGTACTATTTTTTTCTTATTATTCTTATTTTATTTTATTATTAGTACTATTAATTTACAGTTTATAGTTTATACAGTTTTTAGTTTTAGTTTTTAGTTGTAGTATTCTTTTGTAAAACTCAGTTGCTATGTACAACACAATGTATATAAATAAAAAATGATCTCTCTCTCTCTCTCTCTCTCTCTCTCTCTCTGGAGAAAAGCGGTACAAGATGAAGATGAATGAACAACGATCTCGGGTAATTAGAAATTGTTAGGGAAAAGTGGAGTAGATATACCGCTGTTACCGGTATGCTTCCATATCTTTCTTTTTATTACTCGCACTTTCAGCTCGTAAATTTTTAAGAATTAGAACTTATTTCGTATGGAGTGTAAATGGCTACTGTTCTAGGAAGCATTAGTTTGGGTATATTTATGGCTTTTTAAACTATGCTACATTAATTTATTTAGATACGCGGTTAGAATACTTGTTTAATTAGTGTAAACGCATATTGCTTTAAAATTTGATTTTTAAATTCATCAAACCATCGCGTGAAGGTTACCTAAATCAAACACTAATGCTTTGAATAGTTCTAACAAAAATGTCATTTCTTTTTCGAAAATCATGTCAAACGTCATTAAAACTATACATTCATCGTTTCAATATTTACGCTTGGTGGTAATCTGGCTAGCTTTTTTTATGAACAACAAACAAAAAAGATTAAAACTCAGAAAAACAATAGAATGTAATATTAAACATCGCAAGCGAATGCAATAATAAAAGCGTTCACTTGAGCTCGTCAGGGGTGTTCATTACGTCTCCACGAGTTCTTCCCCATCCCCCTTGTTGCAGTAACGACAGAAGATCTAGCAATAGAGTGACTTCGTCTCGTAGTAGATGAAGGGTGATGTTTTGATGTTGATGAGGAGTAAGCAGAGATAAGGTATTTGATGCGTAATTTTTTTTTTATTTCTTTTTTTTATTTTTTTTTTATTTTATTATTTTTTTCGTTTCTTCCTTTTAGGCGTCTGTCGTTGCAGGAAGGTATAAAGTTTGTCCTTTTTTTTTTTAACTTACTTACGGACAATATACGAAATTTAAATTTTAACACAAATAAACATAAATTCAAGCACCTCACGTTTTTGTGTTTTATAACTTTACTACATTAATAAAAGTATGAACGAAATAACTCTTTTCTTTTTTGTACAAAATTTTTTTACCATTGCTACAGGATTGGAAATTCCGTATAGTAGTTGTGCGATGTCAAGGTGGTTTGTCGCTTTGTCACCCGACTGATTGCTGTTGTCCTGCGATATATTATTGTGAATATCTCTTATTTCGATAGTTATAAGTTTGTGTCAGACTTTTTAAATTGTCTTTTTTTTACTGCTTTATAATAACAAACCTAGGTATATATATAAAAAAGATAATGGTATTATATAACACTCTTGATTTTTTTTAATTTAAACTTAGTTTCTACAAATAAATTGCAATGAAATACTTAATTAAATACTTCATACATTAAATTCAATTAGTTTTTAAATTTAATTTTGTAATAGCAATTCTATATATAAAATTTTTAACATACTTGGTTAATCATATTTCTTTAAACCAACTTTTATACTTTAATCGTTATATAGAATTATAATTAATATCCAATTTATGAAAATGTTGTATACTGTAACAACAATGTAAATTTTATTTTTAAACTATCGTTGTTTATGATTAAAAATAAATTTTAATGGTTGAAGTATATTGCGTTTTATTGAATAAAAATAAAAACCTTGTACAGGAAATAAAAAATTTTAAATCTTAATTAATTTAATTTTATAAAATAGAAATTAAAACATTTTTGATGTAAAAATGAAATTTATCATATATTCTTACTAACTTACTTAGGCTTTTTACTTTACATTTCAATATGATAAAACATTTTTCTTATTTTATGAGGGAAATATTTATCTATTTTTTACTAACTTAATTGAAACATATTATAATTTCGGTGGATTCACGACCGTCACATGACCAATGATACATTCGGATCTTAAAAGCAGTAAGAGAAAGCCATCGTTGTCGTGTCGTCGTCTTCGTCGTCTATCATCGCACGCAACTCGTGTATGTAGAGCGGTGTTGCAGTGCGCAGAAGCAAGAAAACTATTAAAGTACGCAAACGCTTGCTTATTACAAAAGATATGTATGCGTTATATGCTAATACATGCATAAGGCATAGATTTTGTTCGCGTGTATTTATCCGTCTCTCAGGCGTACGCTCCCTCCTAGTCGCATCATTACGAGTGTGTACGCGTGCACAGATCTTTTCCAGCCATTTACATACACACATACAGATATTGGGTAGAGACTGCAAATCGATCATTGTGGGAAAACAACGCCTTTTTGTTTCCTTCAGTCTATCTTTCGCTCTCGTGAAGTTTCTACTTTTACCGTTCATTCCTTTATCTCTAGTTAATTTGTATATATGTGTACACGCACGTATCTCTCCCACTGGCTTTTTTTGTGTTTATCCGCTTCTTTTATCGCACGCGAGCACGCAGTATCAACTTGCAACGGTGGTGGCGCGCGCGACTTGTTTTTTACCGTAGGATTGCCCTCGCATCGATCGATAGTTCACTTCTTTTCGCTCGCTACATTGCCCTCCCCTCATTCGTTCTATCTCTTTCCCTCTTTCTCTTATTCACTTGGCAACCCTTCGACTTTTTTACTCTTCGTCGTTGTCGCCGTCGCGGCTGCATTTTCTCTCTTTTTTTCTTCTTTTCTCCTGTATAGTATACAGCTGGGTAAAGCTTTTATACACGCGCGCGCACACACACACACACACACACACACACACACACACACACACACACACACACACACACACACAGATCTTGCTTATTCCGTTTCACTATTTTGTTTTAGTAGCTGGTTGCTAGACTGACTACTCCGAAGTTCTCTTTCTCTCTTTTTCGATGTTTTACACGCGTGCATATGAAGGTTCTCTGCAATATACAAAATAATTTTCTTTCCTCTTGTCTTCGTTCCCGTTGTGTTTAAATTTTCTCGTTCTACTTGAATTTTTTACACGATCTTTTCGTTCTTTTTTTATCATTTGTATTCAACCTTGCTTGATGTTTTATTTTTCTCTATATTTAACTTCTTTCTTATTCCTGCTGGTGTGTATCCATGTATCTCGTTTAAAAAAAAAAGATTCACCCAATTTCCTCGCACGATCTATCAGAGCGTTATCCGTGTATGTACAGGATGATTGGTGTTTCGTTTATTTGTATTTCGTTCGAAAGGTGAATTTTTAAAGTAGTTTTATTACAAAATTTTATTAAAAACTTATATTCGTCCCTTATACGACAGGGATTAAATTACTTCATTTCACACATGTAACTCCCGAACAAAATACGAACAATTATCAATTACCCGTTATATCTACTTATTTATGCAGCTTTTTCGCTCTCGAGAGATATTTTTTAATATCCGAATGCGATTGTGCTTTTTAATCATTTATAAAATTCCATCTAAAAGAAGTAGTTGATGTCTGGAAAAGATTTCCGTATTTGCTGTGTGCATTGTAACTAGAGCTGAGAAAGCGAGTTGATATTTCAGTGTGTCCTCGAGCGAAAAGTTGTCACTTATCGTTTTCCTTTTCCCGTATATGAGCGCACGACTAGATTCTAGCTTCGACTTCCTCTATGTGCTCCAGTTTATTAGTAATTTTTGTCGAAATAAAAGAGGAGGTGAAAAAAATAAGTGAGAAAGAACGTCGATAATGCATTCGGAAATTTTATTTCATCCTAGTTTCGTAACTTTTTTTTTCTTTTCCAAAGTGATAATGTAACGGTAATGCCTGATATAAGAGAAAAAGATTAAAATTATTTTCCAAAAACAGAGAATTTTTAAATAAAAATACCAAATGTAAGCTGTTAGTTCAACATTATTTTGACTATCATTCAAGTTTATCAATATTACAACAATTTATTAGTAATCTCTAATTATATTAAAGCGATTTACAATTTAGTTCAAAAGCGTCACCGTCCCGTATATCTGTATATCCTTTTGACTGTGGCGTGATCACGGAGTAACTCTTTATAAGTACTACGAATCCTGTATATTAATATACTGGAATTATTAATTACTGGAATTATTAATAACTGGAATTATTTCTTCTTCTATTCATTACCTTCTTTAACCCTATATATTTAAGCCTTATATATTTAGGCCTATTATATCAAGTTTAACATTCAAACTGTTTAATGCTTCATTTTTGCCAACATTAATATCAATATTTGATAAAAATTTTTTTTTATGTATAATATTTCTTACATTAACTTTATAATATTTTGAATATATAACTATACCAAGATCAGTTTATGCATGTATCTTCTTCAAGAAAAACTACTATTACTTTATCATAAGTAACTTCATTATATTGATTTTTGTCTTAACTAAAACGTCGTATTATAGATACTGTAATTATTTTTGATTATATTTTAATTCAACATATTTTATTTCTTTCTGTATGACTTTATATATCATTCTATATGGTTTGTTTATAGATTAATCCTAAACAGATTATCAAAATAATTTAACAAATAAGTATTCAAATTAGCATTTCTTTCGAAATTTCTCTTGAACTTTTTATTTTTCAAACAAAAAATTACTAAAATATAGTCTACTCGACCAATAACATTTACATCGTCGTCATCGTCAAATTTAATTTTTTTTCCGTTTCTCGATCTTTTTAGAGGTCAGCGTTTAAGTAAAAGCAGCGAAAACCGACAATCATATGTAATTTTTAATGCAGTCACAAACCGTAATTAATATCTAACTTACATTCTTACTTCGCGTTGCAAAAAAATTTTTAACTATGCTTTTATTTACAACTATCTTATAATAATCCAGAAATAGTCGTGATGTTGTACCTTAAAAAAAAAATGTTCATAAGAGAAAAATGAGAATATTAACAAGTAGAATAAAAACAAGAAGCGCATATGAGACAAATAACTATTAGTTTAATAAAATCTGCGTTTAAAATATTTCTCCGACTCAGTTTCAATTAATGCACACGCATGTTTAAGACGAAATACACAAAAAGAATAGTAAACAAGACATTCTTTATCGTCAAATTCGCGGTTGCTTTGTCTGACATATTACGTTCACTTGCATTTGTCACTTCCTGCTGGTGCGCTAAAGAAAAACAACGGATGTAAGTTTCGTTTTCTAGCGAGACTTGATTTTTTCGTGAGAGAAGGAAAAAGAGAGAGAAAGAGAGAGAGAGAGAGAGAGAGAGAGAGAGAGAGAGAGAGAGAGAGAGAGAGAGAGAGAGAGTTAGGAGTGATTCCTTTGAATTCAGGACTAACGGAAAGAAGAGTCACCTTACAGCCATAGTTCAGTCACTTCAGACTTATCTCTGTTTTTTCCAACGATTTTCTTCGGTTCGTGGTATATGTATACACCGATAGAAGAATTAAGTTAAATCAATTAAAATAATCTTAACCGAGAAAATAATTTTAGAGAAATTGTTCACTCTCTCTTGTTTCTTTTTTATCATTCGAAAAATAAAAAATGGTTAGATTTACACAATGTAAAATATTCATTCAAGTTCCACAAGGAAGAAAAAAAGAAGGAAAAAATAAAGCTGGTCTCTTTCTTTTTTTCATAAGATAAAGAGAATCTCTATTTATCGGAAAATAATAAATGTTAAATTTCGAAATCATTTCGTTGAAAATTGATGTTTTTCCAGCATTCAAATGCATCTCAAGCATTGAACTCGCGTCAATTCGACTAAAATTTTATATAAGTATACTACTAAAAGATATATTTGAAATAAGAATAACACATCGTTCAATAAGTCCCGAGACTAACAACGAAAACAACATTTTTTTTCAAAAATCATTTTTATTCATCAATATAATCTCCTTTTAGAGTGATACAATCTTTCCAACGCCTTTCCAACATTTCTATACCATCTTTATAGAAGGATTTATCCTTTGCTTCAAAATAGGCTTCAGTTTCGGCAATGACCTCCTCATTCGAGCCAAATTTTTTTCCCTGGAGCATTTTTTTGAGATCAGCAAAGAACCAGTAGTCGCTGGGGGCTAAATCTGGCGAATACGGGGGGTGGGGAAGCAAATCAAAGCCCAATTCGTTCAATTTTGCCATTGTTTTCATGGACTTGTGGCATGGTGTATTGTCTTGGTGAAAAAGGATTTTTTTCTTCTTCATGTGCGGTCGTTTTGCTGCGATCTCCTCCTTCAAACGTACCAACAAGTCAATATAATAATCACTCTTGATCGATTTACCTTTTTCCAGGTAGTCAGTGAAAATCACGCCATGTGTATCCCAAAAAACAGACGCCATGACTTTGCCAGCAGACTGCTGCGTTTTTGGACGCTTTGGGCGGCTTTCGCCAGCCATGCGCCACTCAGATGATTGCCGATTCGACTCCGGAGTGAAATGATGTATCCATGTTTCATCCATGGTCACGTATCGACGCAGGAAATCCTTTATATTGCGAGTAAATAGCGATAAACAGCTCTCTGAATCGTCGACTCGTTGCTGTTTTTGTTCCACTGAAAGCAATCGCGGCACCTACTTGGAAAAAACCTTTTTCATGCTCAATTTTTCATGAAGGATTGTAAATACGCTTCCAGACGATATCTGTGTCATTTCTGCAATCTCACGGACCTTCACTTTGCGATTTTTTATTAAAATTTTTAACACTTCACTAACATTTTCCTGTGTAACGGCTTCCAATGGCCTACCCGAACGTTCTGCATCGTTTGTGTCCGTACAACCACGTTTAAACTCAGCATACCAACGACAAATCGTTGGTTTGGATGGAGAAGAGTCCGGGTAATGATTTTCAAGCCATTGCTGGGCTTCTACGGTGTTTTTACCCATTAAAAAACAATGTTTTATCAACACGCGAAACTCGCTTTTTTCCATTTTTCAAACAAATTACAAAGTGACTTTACTCTAACCTCGATAACTCTGCTGTCTGTGATCCGATCGACGTGAAATTTTTACACGTTTCATGTAAAGGTTCGCACTCTATGGAAACGTGGCCAGTTTGGTACTACTAGCACCATCTCTGGGTTAGTCTCGGGACTTATTGAACGATGTGTTAGTTGACAATTTTTATTATAGCTTGTTAATACTTTAATTCTCAGTATATTAATCAATTCGACTCTATAGCATTATTTTTAAAACGATATTTGCATTCTACATAAAACCGCATTTTCTTCTACACCAACAATCGCTCTAAACCTTGTTTTTACAAAAACTGGTATGATCATATAATACTTGCCTTTACGTTTATGCATTCTCTCGCTCGATTTTGAATATCAATGCAGACACTCATTGATATACGACTATACACAATATAGGCAATTAATTTTATCGAAATATTCTACCCGTTATGTATAGAAAACTTTAAGCGTCAATGAAATCAATATACAGTTTTCTGTACACAGGGAGCAATACGTATAAAAGAAGTAGACTGACCGTCGTGACAACATGACGAAAGCTTAGCTTACTCTTTCTCTCTCTCTCTCTCTCTCTCTCTCTCTCTCTCTCTCACGCTTCGACTTCCAATTTAATCTGTATCGACGAAATTATTTGCGCGGAAAGGTAGGTAATTAAAGCGCTCGTACCTTGGCTTTTCTCGTTTAAAATTAACTTTGATTTCTCTCTTTTTTTACCTATGAATAAAGAAGTACATGTATGTAGTATAATAATTTTTTTTTTTTTTTTTTTTTTTTTTTTTTTTTTTTTTTTTTTTTTTTTTTTTTTTTTTTTTTTTTTATAAAGAGGTTGACCATAAATTATGAAAAAAAAGCGTATCATCACCCTGGCGCCATGAGTATGTCCGCGGTAATTGATACTCCAATTACAGCAAATAATTATTGCTGCTCTCGTCGCCACTGCCGTCGCAAAAATTATTTATATCACTCGCAGAATCTGAATTTAAGAAAATTCATATTCAGGAACGAAGAAACAGAGTAACAGAGGAAAAACAGGATAAGCGCACTGTTGTAATTATGCGTAGTGTGTGTGAGTGCGTGCGTGCGTGAGTTTTTTAAAAATTTTTTGCACAGAATAGAAGTGCCATTCATAAAATTTGTAGTCGCAAATTTTTAAATACACGCGACATGTGTCTGCCGCTGCAGAATGATGTCGAATATTCTAGAAAAAATTAATCTTGCAACTGAGTTTTGCTAAATGTGTGTAAAAAAGGGCACTTGCATCGTTTACATTTTTTTTTTACTTTCTTTTTACGAGCACACCAAAGCATGAAAATTATTTTGATAAGTCATATAGTGTTAAAAATCACTCCGTTTCCGAGTTTTCCGGAAAAATAGCATTATTCCAATATTTATAACTTTTCCTGCTACTCGGAACCCGCTCAACCTGAAAACATTGGAGCCCACGATAAAATATCAAATTTATCAAATACGCATACTTTTGATATTCATTAAAATTAAAATATCGCCCTTGGAATAAAATCGAGTGTCATTTTTAATATTGTTACCGTCACAACTAAATCTAAAATTTAAGAGAGCTTAGTAATTGTAAATGAATAAAAAAGGCTCAATGTTATTCTTTCACTTTTGTTTTTACGAAATAAGAAAAAAAATTTCTTTCAATACACATTCCAACTATATACCGATATATACACAAATAAACACAAGGCGCGATGTATATTTTTTTTTGACACAGTCTAAAAAAAGAACAACATATATACACCTTTACACCTTGACAATAATGTAATAACGACTACATTGGCGGAAGTCGTCAATTTTGAGAATAAATTTTTTTTACGCTTCTTTTCTTTCCGCACTCTTTTATTCCTCCTATATTTCTCCATCTTCGCTAACTGTACGTACATCCCTTTTTTTATAAACACACACACGCGCGCACGCACGCGCGTACACACATACATGTGTGTATACACGAAAGCGGTTCAATAAGTACCCGTGTTAGAAATGAGGACACCATTTTTTTAAAAAATTTTTTTTTATTTTTCAACATGTCCCCTTTTAGAAAGATACACTTCTTCCAACGTTCCTGCCATTTTTTTAACCCCTCCAAAAAATAGGATTTGTCGAACTCTCCAAAATACGCCTCTGTCTCGCCGATGACTTCCTCGTTTGAGCTAAATTTTTTTCCCGCAAGCCATTTCTTCATGTTAGGGAACAAGAAAAAGTCGCAAGGAGCCAGATCGGGTGAATACGGGGTGTGCGGCAGCAATTCATAACGCAATTCATGCAGTTTGGCGGCGACAACTCCGGATGAATGTGCTGGTGCGTTATCATGGTGAAACAGCACCTTCTTTTTCGCCAAATGCAGCCGTGTCTCCTTCAATTTTTTGTCGAAGCGGTCTCATAACTCACTGTAATATTGTCCAGTGATCGTTCTTCCTTTTTCTAAAAAATCCATGAGGATGACGACGTTCGCATCCCAAAAAATCGTCGCCATGACCTTTCCAGCCGATGGGACCGTCTTCGCCTTCTTTCGAGCAGATTCACCGGGAGAAATCCATTGTTTTGTGATTGTTGCTTAGTTTCTGGTGTGTAATGATGAATCCAGGTTGCATCAACGGTGACAACTCGACGCAAAAACTCCTTCGGATCTCACTTAAATTGCTCCAAACACTGCTTCGAAGTTAACAGTCGCATCCGCTTGTTGTCCACCGTGAGCAATCGCGGCACCCATCGGGCCGACAATTTTTTCATCGCCAACTTATCATGTAAAATATTAATTGCCGTTCCGGTCGACACACCTACGGCCTCTGCTACTTCGCGCACTTTCGTTCGTCGATCAGCGAGAATCATGTTGCAGACTTTTTGAATGATTTTCTCGGTAACCACGTCTGCCGGGCGTCTTGGTCGCTCCTTATCAAAAACGGATGTTCGCCCACGTTTAAATTCGTTGAACCAATATCTAACTTTATTCATAGATGGCAAAGTGTCCCCATAAACAGCATCCAACTTTGCTTTTATCTCCTCGCATTTTTTTTCATCCAAAAACAAAAAGCAAATTACCGAACGATAATGCTCTTTTTCCATCTTAGCGAAAATCACGAAACACGTCTTACTCAAATGGCTGCCAAATCCAAACTAACCTATCAATCAGTCTGAAATTTGTTTTACCGTCGTTTGATAGATGGCAGCACACGATGATAATACCAACTTCCCTCAGAAACACCCTCTATCGTCAAACACGGGTACTTATTGAACCGCCCTCGTATGTAAAACACACACGCATATGTAGATATAACTGAGTGCAAATAACAGCTAAAGTTCGATCACACAAGAGTACTTTTTTAAATCAATGATGAAAAGACAGGCCTTCGCGCTCTTACTACCTTTTACAACAGCGTTTAACCGTGCTTCTCTCTCACTTTTTTATATTCGTTTCTATCTTGTTTCAAGCGGTAACGTTAACATAAAATTTTTCTTTTCCGTCGAGAGGGAAACCCGACGTCTGTATTTTATGTTTTCGCCTGCGCATTTTTTTCTTCTTTAAAGCGCGCGCGTATTAAGATAAAGAAAGCGAGCAACTAAGAGAGAAAGAGGGAGGGAGAGAGAATGAGAAAAAGAGGGAAAGAGAGCGAGAATACTGGAAACTGAGAAAAACTTCGCTTATACACACTTACGTTTAATTTTAATTGATGTTAATACAATTTCTACGCAATACTGCGGTTTACACTTTTACGCACATACACGCACACGCCAGAGTGTGTAAGACCGGTTGTTTTTCATCGTTACAAAATATTTAGACCCAAAGTTTCATTTCTTTTTATTTTTACTTTTATATTAACGTACACAAATCAAAGTATGTTATGTTTTTTTTTTCATTTTTAATGATATATTCATTTTTTTTAACATTTATTTTTGTTTAACGATTATATAATATTTATAACATAATTTTTATTTTTTGCGAAAGTATGTTCAAGAATTTTATTTTTCGATATTTTGAAATGCGTCTGTTTTAGACTTTTTAATACTTGGGAATATTTTATATAACTTTTAAATATGCATTCGTGTATTGTCATGTATTATTAATTTGACAAAAAAAAACCTTTTCAATAAATTAATTTTATATGTAATTTTATACGTCAATTAGTTAGTTTTTTTATATTTTTATTATTTTACGCAACAGTTGCAAAAGGCTAAACACTTTTTCGCGCTTTTATAGGAAAAAAAAAAAAAACAAGCTTCCGTATCAAATAGATTTTGATTTGTGTCTATATATCTAAATTATTCATTGCATTACTCCAGAACTGAAAAACAAAATTAAAAGCCATCCCATAAATAATTACCCTTAAACACGTGCGTTCATTTTCTTTTATCGTTAAGAAACTCGCTTTCAATAGAAAAATAAACAATTACATATAATTAACAAATACCTCGCGCCTTCTTCAATAATTTTCCAAACTCCTTAAATTTAATTAAGCATCGACGTATCGTTAAAATTAAAATCTCGTCTTGGTTTGCAATAAAATTTTAATCTCGTTTGCATTTCTGTAAGCTTTCTCCATAAATAATAAACGAGAGCGTGCATCGCCCTTACATGCGTATTTGTATAAATCTATTTGTGCAAATTCAAATAACTTGTCGGAAAATATCCAATTCAATCAGCACTAATCGAAGCTTAAAGCAGTATTTCAATCCCACGCGTGTTTCTCTACTTGCAAATATTGTATGGTCGTGTGCGAGCACGAGTGTCATTGTTTAGGTGTGTACACTGTTGTTGAATTTTCTTTTGTATCAGAAAGTTTGGACATTGTTCAAACTGACTGTGGATTATGTGCCGAGGATCTACAATTTATGTATTCATATATACACAGACATACGTATATATATATATATATATATATATATATATATATATATATATATATATATATATATATATATATATATATATATATATATATATATATATATATATATTAGGTTGGAAACTATGAAACGGGCGTTTTTTGTTTAGTCTGTGTTCAGATGCACGCCCGTTTCATAGTTTCCAACCTAATATATACATATTTATTTATTTATTTATTTTTACCATATATTCATATCTAAAGATTATTGTTTTGATAGTAAAAAATAAATATTAAAATTTTCCTCTTATAAAAGACATAGTTCTGGTACAACTAATATTCTGCTGGTTGCCTTTTGTTTCGGTTGCCAAATTGTTTGCTTTCATGATGAATGTTTTTACTACTGTAGTATGATAAAAAAAAATATTTTGATTTCACGCTTTTTTCATATTTTATTTCCATTATACATACGATTATCTCATTTTGTGCGTTTATTCTTTTGCCGAAATAATTACGCGCACACGAAGTCTTTGCGTTATATTTTTTTATTCAAGTTAGATGGAAAATCGTACGTACATCACACATTATTTTTCATTTTACTTGAGTGAGAAAAATATTTGCGCGAATGCTTTTTTTATTTTTTTTTTCCTCGTATCTACCCGGAGATAAAAAAGTTGTAAGAGAAAAAAAAGAGAGAGACGGAAAGAAACACATGAACATCTACAATTTTCGGCTTAACATTTGTCTCTCTCTCTCTTTCTCTTCTTTTTTGTCTTTCTACATTGTATCTTGGGAAGCGTTCTTAATTTATTTTTTTTTTAACTGAGAGGAAAAGAATTTTGTTTAATTTAATTGAACTTCGTAAATGAAATTTCTCATTTTGCTACCCGCTGTACTGTTTAGCACAAAACTTCATAAATTATTTTTTGTCCTTATAAAATTTGTGTGTAGCATAATTTGAATACTTTTTAAGATTTTGTGCACTTTCTTGAAGCGGTTATGATTCTCTACCAATTTATGAAGCTCCTGGAGTTTGTGTACGTGTGTGAATGCGTTTTATTTTAAAAATCATATTTTTAATTAAAAACTATGAATATAACGGAGAGAATTAAATTACATTTATAAATTATATTTATTTGTATGATTAGTGAATCATTAAACAAATCTTTTCAGCAAATTTTCGTAAAAAATTAATGTGAAAGTTGAAATCTTCTCTCCTTTGACTGACTTGCGTAGTATCCATCTTGTCAGTTGCCGAAATGCATTAATTTCTGTAAAATATTGATCAGCACTTCAAACGCTAACGTAAAAATTGTTTTCCCTGGAATTTGTATGTTTTCGCAAGTATTTTTCAACTACTGTTCAAATAAATCCTTTCATCTTTATAGTATAATATAATTAAGTCAAATAGATTTTGCTCTTATTTGTGTTAAATAATTTGCATTAAATAGATTAAGAAGTATTTTTATACACACCGTTAACAAGTATCGGCAATGTGCTTTAGAAAATAGTCAAGCTTAATGCTTATTTTTTTTCGGGGCAAAGTATCTTCTTACAACATTATCCGTTTACACAATTATCCGATAACAGGAGCGATAATACGACTATGAATGTCTTTTTTCTGCATTATTTCATTATTTTTTTATTTTATACGTATAATAAATATCCTTTTATAAAATTTAAATAGCTATTAATTATTTTATAACAGCTATTGCAACAATCTAAACGAAAAATGCATTGTTTCAGAATTTTTTTCAGATATATTACAAACTTTAAGAAAAAAAAATATCCTAGCTTCGGGGACAAAAAAGCATTTAAGTTATTCTTTCATCAACTACAGCGACGAGAAAGGATCATGACATATATCGTTTTGAAGGTATTAAAAATTGCTGAATGCAGACTAGTACACATGGTCGCGTTTAATACAGCAGCAACCTTAGTATATGCATATAGATACATCATAGTAAGGAGGATGAAGTAATGCATCAATAAAAGCAGGATGTCACTTCGTTTTTTTTTTTATAATCAAACTTCTAAGCGAGCTGTTCCTTGGGCGCACGTGTTATACCTATATAACCAACCTCGTCCTTCTTTTTCTTCTTGAACACAATGAAGTTATTGTACCGGATGCCGAGCTCGATTCCCATGTCAGTGGTGTCACGCGCAGGCGCGTGTACGTGTCTATATGTATATGTGTACGTTACGTTTTAACGAAAGAGATGGAAATAATGACGCAAGTATGTGACAGTCGGACTTAGCAATTGTAGCAACAACAGCAGTGCATTATATATATCCAATGCGTATATATGTGTGTACATGTGTACGCAATCTGCCTTCTCCTTTTTTTTTTGCAGACTCCCTTCCCATATGTTCCTTGTCCTTTTTTCAACGTCGTCTCAACGCGCTTACTCTCTTTCTCTCTGGCTCGAGTGTTCAAAAGTGCGCGACGTTTGAGGATCTCTCTATTATTTATAAAGAAATATTTTCATTAAAAATTGTTACTGTTCATTTTTAATCAGTAAATCGATTAAATCAATTGGCGTTTTTTAACGCATATTTAAAACAACTTATTACACATAAATATACATTTATATATATATATATATATATATATATATATATATATATATATATATATATATATATATATATATATACAATACATCGTTCAATAAGTCCCGAGACTAACAACGAAAACAACATTTTTTTTCAAAAATCATTTTTATTCATCAATATAATCTCCTTTTAGAGTGATACAATCTTTCCAACGCCTTTCCAACATTTCTATACCATGTTTATAGAAGGATTTATCCTTTGCTTCAAAATAGGCTTCAGTTTCGGCAATGACCTCCTCATTCGAGCCAAATTTTTTTCCCTGGAGCATTTTTTTGAGATCAGCAAAGAGCCAGTAGTCGCTGGAGGCTAAATCTGGCGAATACGGGGGGTGGGGAAGCAAATCAAAGCCCAATTCGTTCAATTTTGCCATTGTTTTCATGGACTTGTGGCATGGTGCATTGGTGCAATCGCGGCACCCACTTGGAAAAAACCTTTTTCTTGCTCAATTTTTCATGAAGGATTGTAAATACGCTTCCAGACGATTACGGACCTTCACTTTGCGATTTTTCATTACAATTTTTAACACTTCACTCACATTTTCCTGTGTAACGGCTTCCAATGGCCTACCCGAACGTTCTGCATCGTTTGTGTCCGTACGACCACGTTTAAACTCAGCATACCAACGACAAATCGTTGGTTTGGATGGAGAAGAGTCCGGGTAATGTTTTTCAAGCCATTGCTGGGCTTCTACGGTGTTTTTACTCATTAAAAAACAATGTTTTATCAACACGCGAAACTCGCTTTTTTCCATTTTTCAAACAAATTACAAAGTGACTTTACTCTAACCTCGATAACTCTCTGCTGTCTGTGATCCGATCGACGTGAAATTTTTACACGTTTCATGTAAAGGTTCGCACTCTATGGAAACGTGGCCAGTTTGGTACTACTAGCACCATCTCTGGGTTAGTCTCGGGACTTATTGAACGATGTGTTATATATATATAAACGCGATGCTTATAAATTTACTCACAAAAGAAAATTTAATAAAAATTCTTTCAATTTTGGAGCAAGCAGAGCTCTGAGGTAATTCCATTCGAAAAATTTGAAAAAAAATACCACTGCTAAGGATATCAAAATGGGGATTGTAATTTTGTATTGGATTCCCGTTTTAATAACTTGAAAATCTTATAAAATCGAAAATCTACTTAAATAAATTAAATTTCTTTTCAAAATTAACCTTCTTCGTAAAAGTTCTTAAAAGTTCACTATTCTTTCTTTCGTATCTTTCCTTCGTATCTTTCCTCTTACTGCAAAACGTATGCAAAACGTTTCGGTAAAAATTCTTTTTTCACGCGATAACTATCTCGTGAAAAGGCGTTTACACTAACCGTGAAATTACCGTAAGCGCCCAAAAAAACTATATTAAAAAAAATATTGTTATATAATAGTCACAAATAGACCAATAGTTAGTTGGAATTTGAATAAAACTTCATTTTTTTAAATTTCCTCCGTCACGTTCGTATTTCAGCGTTGATATACGCAGTCGCGTGCGTATATATAAATTCCTTCTCTTTTTTTGCATTTCGCCGTTCTGGCAATGACGACGACGACTTTCCTCATTTTTTTCTTTTTCCATAAACGCAAAACAGTCACAGAAATTTACGCCATGCTGAGTTTTGTGTTTTATCGATTCCTCTTTCCGCCCTGTACATATGCACATATGTGGTAGAAAAAAAAATTTACGCGAACTATAAGGGAAAAGGTGAAGTGAACTTTATGTTATAAATAGAATTTTATATTTTTTTTTTTTCGGAAGCTTTGATAAATGAATATGAATTAATTCATACAACTTCGAAGCCTTTTTTGAACAAAATGATGACAAAAATTCATGGAACAAATATTTACGTGTCTATTAAAAGATGGTACTTCCATAAATATAAAATATAATATAGAGCGATTTAACCTTTTCTTTATCATAGGCAGTTTAAATATTTTTCATATGAATTTAGTTTTTGTTTTGGTATATTTAGTAAGTTTAATAATAAACATAATGCGTAAGGTTTAAGGCCTTAGGCCACTGGAGAGGCTGGAAAAATAGGCTTTTTTGTGATTTTTTTTTTAGGAAAAATATAAAGTAAATCGAGATTCCAATGGCAGAAGTTTATGGTACATATGATTAACTAAAAAACATAATTTTTATAGAATAAATAATTTGAAAATGGCGGTTGTGCAGCGTTTCTCAGATGACTTTTCTATTTTGGAAGGGTTCACGGCCGTACCAACAGCTCCTGTAAATTTTAAATTATGATGAGTCATTAAATTTTTGTTATTGTACATAACAACAGCTAGAGAAGTACTTAGAATTTTTTTGATGTATTGGTTTTGGCCGAAAGGCGCACTTTCAAAGTCAAACTTGTAAAATTTGCAGAAAAAATTGCCAGAAAAGTGTTAATAACAAAAGAACGACGCCACATAAAAAAATCCTACGTACTTATTTAGACAATATATTTTTAAAGATCTTGTTAAAATTTGAAGTGAATTGATTGAAAATTGTTCGAGTTATGGGTGCGGCTAGCTTAAAATATGTAGTTATGAGATAAACATGTTTAAAGTTTTAAGTTATAGAAAGTCATGAAAAATTTTACAGTACTTTAAATCCGCAATGCCTGCTCCATATGATTGGCCTTCCAAGTGTATAGTGTCCTGGTCTTCCATTTCTTTTCTATTGGATTTTAAAATGATCCCCCATTACAGCTTCAGACAGCGATTTCTCTGCAAGCTTTATGCACTGTTTATCAATCTCCAAGCACATTTCATAGCTGTTCGGGCCAATTTCTTAGGACGATGAAAATTCCATTTTTTACAAATAAACATTTATTTAAATAATTATGTGTTGATTTTTTTTTTTTTTTTGCGTTTACCATTTAATTGCTTTGATGCTTTGAATAGTTTCAGTATCATTTTAGTTTATTATTACTAAAAATAATTATATTATTATACTATATTCGTGTAATTGTACAAGAGTATTTTGTTAACAAATGTATGGGCGGGGATAAAATGAATAGTTAAATTCTGTTAATAACAGCCTTTTGGACTTTGTCGTAGTTGAGTAAAAAGAATATGTCGTTATTGAGTTTGATATCATACTTAGACCATCGATAACCCTAACTAAGAAAAAAAGTTAATAAAGAAAATGAACATTACTACTTCTGTACTATATGTAAAAAGAAATATGTTTCATCTGCAGTAGACTCGATCGAATGATACACAAGTTAAGAATGGACCAACGAAAGCATAATCCTTTTACATGAATTTATAAAATCCTATTTCTATAAAGATTTTTTTGATTGATTGTGATTTATAGGTTGAATTCTTATTGTCCGCGTACATCAGGCAAAAAGGATAATGATAAGATTTAAAAAAAAAAAAATCAAAAATTTGCGTAAAAGATTTTATTTTAGAGCTAAATTTTTGTAAATGCTTAAAAATTTAATAATTTTAGTTACTAATTAACGATTGTATAATTATAAAAGTTAATTTTTTATCATGTTTTGTTTAACCCCAAGCTGAACCTAACCATATGCCCGCCCGCCCTCTATATAGATAGATAAATAGATATTCCAATGCTAGTTAGTTAAGCTGCAAGGCAAAAGTAACGAGAAAATCGAACCGCTCGATTTCGTAACTAATTTCCTATAGAGCAACACATGCATATACATATATGTTGATGTACTACTAGTATATACATAAAGAAAGGTCCGATAAATTACCGGGAAGTTTATTGGAAAGTTTGCTTGAACGTCGTGTATACGCGCATTATTGTTGAAGACGAACATGTACTTCCTGCGGCTTTTGTCGTTATATCTACCACCGGATGCCTTTTTTCTTTTTGTGTATAAAATGATGGTAACAATGAAATTGGTACGATGACCTAAATTTTATTGCTTTAAGGGGAGAAAAAGTTGAAAAGAGGGATAGAGAGTGCGCGATTATTGTGGATCCTCGCACACTCTTTTTTCTTCTTTTACTGATTGGAATTTAAAGGAAGAACTAAATATAATATCGGGAAACAGTGCCCAAGAAGAAAATGAAAATTAATTTGAGCCTCTTGAATAAGTTTGTCAGGAGAAAAATCTACGTACTGACGCCTTAGAGCTCGAAGTCTATAGTTATTTGATTGCTTTATTGCCAGATTGTACGTTATTAAAAAATGCATAAATATGGCGATTGGAATAAATATGAATTTGCTTACTCATTAAAGACGCTATTAAGCTAATCGACTGAGCACTTGATATATAATTGTTCAACGTATTGAAGATATTAAATTAATATTTAATTTAAAAAAAAAAAATATATATATATATATATTTATATATAAAATCAAAATTATAAATTCAGTCGAAAAGAGGAAAAGTTTCATTTCTGCAACAAATTGTAAAATAATCTTTATTGAAAGACCCAATGCTTATGGAATTAAAAATGAAATCGATACAAAAACGTATATTGTAACGCTTTTCAATAATCATACATAAAATGCTTTCATTATTTCAAATAACTCGTCCGAACTATGCCAAAATTAAATTTATATTTATTTTTACCATAATTAAATAATTAAATTTATTAACCGAAAATTTATCCATAGATGCATCACCAAGACTTATTTATTTTTAAATAGAATTAATTTGTACAACGTTAAAAACTGCTATACTAGATAAAAAAAGAAGTGTAAAAACAGTTCATTTCTACAAGTAAAAATATCTCTCATCATCTCTTACATACCTCTTTTTTCCCGAGGCAATGGGAACAAATCCAACTTCAGGAATTTCGAAACGCTTGGCTTTTCTCAAAAGCTCCGTCGACTCCGTGACTTTTTCTCTGTCTGTCTGTGTCTCTCTCTCTGTCTCTGTCTCTCTCTCTCTCTCTCTCTCTCTGTCTCTCTCTCTCTCTCTCTCTCTCTCTCTCTCTCTCTCTCTCTCTCTCTCTCTCTCTCTCTCTCTCTCTCTCTCTCTCTCTCTCTCTCTCTCTCTCTCTCTCTCTCTCTCTCTCTCTCTCTCTCTCTCTCTCTCTCTCCCTCACTCTCTCTCTCTCTCTCTCTAAAACATAATCTACCTAATTAACCAAGTCTCGCATTCCATTATTATTGCAGGTTGTCGCAGGAGTCCATCTCGTATTTCTCTTTCAGTATTCCATGTGCCGGATTGGGAAAGATTTACGTATACACAAGATGCCT
Source organism: Chalcis sispes (assembly GCA_949987625.1). NCBI lineage: Eukaryota > Metazoa > Arthropoda > Insecta > Hymenoptera > Chalcididae > Chalcis > Chalcis sispes. Next base: position 73,168,515 of record OX465097.1, on the reverse strand, counting down.
AAAGTGCTAGGGGCAACATTCGGCTACTACCACCTGAGATGAGAAGTAAAACGACAGCAAAAAGGAGCAAAATCGGTAAAAAGAAGACCCAGTGGCATAGCTGCAGCAGCTGTCGAATGGAGAGCGCCGAGGAAGAGCCTCCGGGGCCGTCGAGCCGTCTTTCGATCGACCTACTCCTCTTCGTCTCGAGTACTTACGACGTTGACGATTAAGCTGCGCGAGAGGGCCCGTGGTTGGCTTTAGACGCCGCCACCATCTCACTCGCTACTGCTAAACCGAGTAAGCTCATACAGTGCACAAAGATGAACACATGCGGGAACTGCACACCGCACCTATTATCGATTAGAGTAAGAGCACTGCATGTACATTACATGTACGTTGCTTGAAAAAGATATTGTATTATATATACATATAAATGCAGGTTACCTTTCTGGTAATCGGGTGAGATGTAAAGTTAAAGAGTACCATGACATCGAGTGCATGACTGTACTCTGAAGGGAATAGAACCGGGTACCGTTGACTTACTTTTCACCCTCACAGGCTGGCTTATTTTTTATGTGAAACATTTAACGGCGCTCCTTGGCGCTTATGAGTGAATGCGAAAAATCAGGGCTCAAGTGTAGCCATAAAAAAAAAGTGCACGACGATATCGCTGTGTGCAAGTACGTAGAGGGAATATGGCAAATGATCGTGCGCGTGAAGCGGTGAACTCTTGCTTTTCTTTTAGCTTAAAAAATGAGATTCCATAAGTGCTGTGTTATTAAAACTTATTTTGTGTATAACTTTCTCGAATCGAGTTTTTATTATTACATCCATTTGAATATTGAAATTTTATCATTATAACCTTAAATATTTCTGTGTTTACCTTATAATAAACTCAATCTAAAATGTTCAAGTGATAAAATTTGCACTTAAATATTGTACTTACCTATATTTTTAGTCTAAAGAATTCATTAAAAATTATTCTAAGCTAATTTATGATAAATTAAAATAATGATCGTTTAAATAAAAAATAATTATGTTGTTTTAAACATAGTATTTATAAGGGTAATATAGACTTGCTAAACATTTCGCCGATTTATGACACTAGATGTCGCTTATCAGAACTTGCTCACAGCGAATACGTGTCTGGTTGTGTGCATGCGCGCATGCTTGTGTGAGAAAGCAGCGCTTCCCTCTTCACTGCGCTTTACTATGGGTAGAGAGGGTAACACGTACAGTGCTATGTTTGCGTATGTATTTGCCGCATGCTTGTGTGTCTCTGCAGTCCCTTTCTATATTAACAAATGTAAAAAATATGTACAAAAGTATTACAAAAATATGACACTGTTAAAACAGTGATAAGGGAAATGAATTTATATTTTCCGAAAAATTATCATTATTCAATTCTGTTTTAGTTATATATATATATAATTTATTTATTCTTTTCATAATTTAATATAAATAAATATATTATGAATAAATTCTAATTTATAAAGAACAAAACAACAGTTTCGATGTCTTACAGTTTCTTTTTATTATATGTAATTTATAATTACATATAAAATATACACAAACCATAAATATATCTATTTAATTTTCAAATAAAAAAAGCAATTAATTAATATTACAATAATATTATAAAAATTTCTAATTTTATACTTGTCATATTCTGATTATTCATAATAATTATTTATAAAAATATACAATAAAAAATTAATTAAACATATCAGAATATTCAGCAAGTATTTAAATTGTTTTTGGTTTTATTCAAAATTAATGACATGAACATAAAAAGTATTACAGCTTTTTTAATTTATTTATAATTTTTAAAATTTTATTCTAAAAATATTCACGTGTAAATTAAAGAAAATCTTTTTTAGAAAATATTTGATATTTTGACCGCTAAAGTACTCATATAGACTAGCTAAATGTTGATATAATTTAATAGTTAATTTATACCTTGTACAATTAAGGAAACTCGAGTTAGCGGTCATTGCGTATTGATTTGTCAAAGAAATCAATTTGTATTGCTTTTGTAAGATATATCCATAACAAAAATTTGTGTTTTCGTTACTTATCGCAGTATTATTTAGTTATCGTTTTTTAAAACGACGTACCTATTTTTATTTCATATTTTTTAATTTATTTTATTTAAAGTGTGTTTATAAATTATATAATTATAATTATAATAATTTTAAAGAGATGAGAAAACGTAGATAAAAAAAACATTCTATTTTAAACTTATAATTTTTCTAATATCTAATTGTTATTAAATCAATTATAAAATTTAATAATATTTGAATTTTTTTCGAAAAATTAATTAAAATTTCAAAGATAATATTTATTTATATTTTACCTCACCTAATATTAACAATGCAAATTAATTTCATAATTATTATATTGAATTGTAAAATCGCAATTACATTTTGCAAAAGTGTAACTAGTAAGTTAAGTAAAAAATAAATATTTTTTTCTTGTAAATAAATAATTTAGAGTTTTAATAATTATGTTCAAAGAAAATACGAAAAACATCCACATCAATTAAATACTTGGAACATTAAAATCGTAAGGCTTCGTCCTTTTAACAATTTTCAACCAATAAAGACGAGAATTTTTTTTTAATAAAAAAGTATTAAATATCTAGTAAAGAACTTCAAATTTTTCAGATTAGTGAAACATTTTTTTAAATTTAATTTATAATAGTAGTTTCTTTACGAAAAATAAAATTTCGCTTTTAATTTTTGCAAATAATCTTGGGTACTTCATTTTGCAATATTATATACTTTAAACATTATTTTGATATTTCGTTTATGCTATCCTGTAGAACAACTACGATAATTTCATTGAGCTGTACTTCTGCCATATCAGGGAATTTGATTATGAATAATAAAATTTATTTTTTGCTTACTTTAAATTATATTTAATAAAAGCCCTTTTGTTCCAATTGTATAACGTATATTATCCTTTAATATATTTATATTTTTGTAATACTTATGTACACATTTTTCCACAGAAAATTATATATTTTCAGAGATTATTAATTTTTGTATTAATTTTATAATAATTAATAAATTATGTTTCACAACTGTAAGCCGTCTTGCGACGGCTTTTTTTTTTTTTCTTTTTTCTCACGAAAATTGCCAATGTGATATTCTATTTTTTAAAGCCTGTTCAATATAAATACAAAAAAGATAAAGTCGAATAATCGTATTGTCATCGTTAGGGTACAATTTTTGAAAATTAGCTTTATCTCTGGTCTTAGAATTTAGCTTTTAGTAACGTGTTTCTAAACATTCAACAAATGCAAAAAAATTTTTCTCGTTAATAGAAAAAATATGTAGGATTGAAAGGTCTAATAATTGTAAATGGTAAACTGTTAAATGATCGTAAAAATATCCATCATTTTCTTTATTAAATTCAACTTTGTTTTAAGAATAAATATTATTTCTTCAACTTTATAGTATAATCTGCCTTAAAAAGAAAAAAAAAAAAAAAAAAAAAAAGAAAGAAAAACTTCCACAAAGAAAACAATTTATCGATGCAATTGACGCATTGCTGTTTTACTTTATTAAAAACATACTTAATCTTGAAGTAATTTTAAAAAAAGGAAGAGCAAAAAAGAGATCCTCATTTTTTAAGCTTCACATCTTTGGAAAACCTCTTGAAATATTTAAATTGTAAATAAGAAAACATTAAGATAGCAGAAAGAGAGAACGAGAACAAGACTAAATGAAAAACGGATGGATGCGCATACTTATGTTACTTGGCGTGATTCAAAGGGTTAATCACGCGAACAATTTTGCTTTGCACTTATAAAAGGCTCATATACAAAGCTGTTTTTTATCATTTTTTTCTCATATTACATTTTTCTTATTTTACGTAGAAAATCGAATGTGACCTATTTAACAGTTGTAAAATTATATTTATAAATTAGCGTTAAAAAATTAATTTTATTGTAAAAATAAATCAAGCTGATTATTACGAAAGTTTATGTTAGAATAGCAGTTTATTTTTTAAAAATAAACTACTATGCTTGTCACAAAGGCATAAATTTAAATTAGGTGACATAAAAAAATTGAATAATTTATTTTTTTAAAAGCAATTGCAAATTAGTAAAAAGTATTCTTTAGTGAAATTAAAATTTCACAATAAATAATGAGCAAAAACATTTAATGCAAAAGACACTCGAGTAAACTATAATTATTATCAATCATGCAAGGACACAGTAAAATAAAAAGAAAAAACCTAATAAGTTATCGACCGATCCTCTCTATCTCGCAACTCTCCGTTTAAATACTCAAGGCAATCAGAAACGCTAGCGAGAGAGTAAAAGAGAGATAGTAAATGATAGCTAGACAAAGGAATATGGACTTTAAACAGAGGGAGGAAGAGGTAGAGGCGAGATATAACATTGTTAGTTCCGCGATGAGAGCCATTGCTTCGCGTCATATCGGACTGCGTTATCGAGATTCACGTTAAACTCAGTGCTTTGAGTGGGTCGTCTCTACCGATATGCACCGAGAGAAACCAAAGAGCGAGGGGGGGGGGGGGGAGAGAAAAAGAGAGAATGAGATATACGGAAATAAGTTTCCCATCCAGACGATGATAGCGTGAGTTTCCGTTTGTTGCTCTCTTCCTATACGTATATATATACACATGCGCGGTACTCTCTTGCGGCTTTGTGTCAAGCTTCCACTGCACTTATGCTCTCGTTCGACCCTTTTGTAGTATATTCTGCCTTCGAGTTGAAACGATACGGTACCGCGAGGGTTTGAGTATCAGAAATGCGATTTTGGTTACGACGACGATGTGTTCGGTGTTCAGCTTTGATCGAGTCTCAGTTTTACTCTGACGTGAGATACGGAAGTTCGGATTTACTATTTTTAATATTGTTTTTAAAAGTTGGAGAATATTTTATGACCTTGTTTTTGTGGTTAGTTTTCTTATTACTTTTAAAATATTTCTTTATGCAAAATATCATTTTTTTGCAATAGCTTACTTTTTTATTACTTTTATTGTTAGAAAGAATAAATAATTTTTTGAATGTCGAAACAATAAGCTTAAGTTTACAAAATAGTCCACAATGTTGATTATTATTAAATAATAATGCTTCCATTATTTATTATTTATTATATATAATAATATTAAAATTTTTCAGGTTAATTAATTTTATTATAACATTATTGTTTATATTACGAAAAAAATTGTGCTTTAAAGAAAAATATTTGCGTAAGGTAATATGTAGGCTAATTACTCTTTCTTTAATAAAATATCGAATAAATTTATCAATAATGTACAATGTCACAAAACAAAAACGAAGGTCTTTGAATAATGTTTAACGGTTCTTTAAATTTTGTAGCAAATACTTATGTATAATAAACGTAAACTGAATTTTCAAGTTGAAATTTGTAAAGACAGCAGCTTGATCAATGTTATATTAGACATCGAAAATGAATGCATTATTACTGATTTCAAACGTTACGAATAAATCTATGCACTCAATTATATAAAAATTTAAGAAATAAAGAAGATAAATTAAGATTCGCATCCAAGCATTAGCTAAGCGTCTTATTTTTTTTTTTTTTTTTTTTTTAAGCATAATCATAACCTAATCAACATTACTCTATATTTATAGTGTACCCTCTTCAGGACATTCAATTGTCCTTGCCAAAGAATTAAATAGCGGCACTTCCGATGAAAGTATCATCAATCAATCAGCCGAACTCAAGAAGCCTTTTATCAACATCGAATAGCACACTTGAACGTACCAAAGGACCAACAATAAGTTAACCAAACATCAACGAAACTCTCTCTCTCTCTCTCTCTCTCTCCCAGTCTTATTTAAACATTTCCCATCTCATAACCGCGCGAGGTTAAGATAAAAAAAAGCAACATGGCGGCCCCAGTGATCGAGAAGAAGCGATTTTTTTGCCGCGAGTGGGCGTTCGCTAAGCTGCAGCACTTTTTGGAGCAGCGGTCTACCTCTACCTGCGGCGCCCTTATCGTCGGAGGCCCGGGTAGCGGCAAAACCGCTTTGTGCGCGGAGCTCGCCTGGCCATCGACGGGCCCAGCGGCGCGGCACCAGCGCTCCCTCAACAGACGCGTCCTCGCGAGACACTTCTGCCAGGCGAGAAGCGAGGCTAGCCTCTCGCCCGCCCAATTCGTCAGGAGCCTCGTTGCTCAGCTACTTCAGGCTAGCTCCGATGGGATTCGACTGCCCTCAACTACCTCTTCGGTTTGTAAGCTTTTCCTTCTAAATGGAAAGTTTAATTTTATATTTAATATAATGATTCAAAAAAAATATAATATATATATATATATATATATATATATATATATATATATATATATATATATATAATAAACATATTTTAATTAAAAAAAAAAAAATTGTATTATTATAAGAAACAACGATATTATTGTAGCTCTTAAACTTTTAAAATTTAAAATATATATTAATTATATTTGTGTTTTATTATCAATCTTTTATATTTAGTTAAAATTTATTTACAAATTTTCTGTGCTAGAAGATTTTAAAATATTTTTAACGATACTTCTTTGACTCAATAATAATTTGTGATAATAAATAACAGATTTATAAATTTTGTTTTTCGTTACTTTGAACCACAAAAAGTTGATTTTTTTAGATTGAAAATTTTCCATTTTATACCTAAAAATTAAATTAACAAAGCCGAAAGGCAATTCTCAATCACATTGTACGTCATGTTTCAGCAACAAGTATTGCAACCGTATGACGAAGTAATTTTTATGCATTGAAATTCTTTGCATTTTTGATGCTAATTTAAAAGTAAGGAATTTCCTGTTAAATTTATTATGTATCGGAGAATAAATCTAACTTTTTATTGCAAGCACAGTATATTCTGCGTATACTAGTAACCCTTAAATGCATATTGTTGCCAATTGTCTACATTCCAGTTTTACTTAATTTAATTCAAAAACCCGAACGTGTGCGTTACTGAACGTACATTGATAACCGTAGACAATATATCACGTGTGAATGAAAACATTTGACATTTTTGGCGGGATTTTTCGATTTATTTTTTATGTAACCTATGACTCCATTCCTATATATAAAATAATTTGTTTTAATTTAAAATAAAAAATCATGCATTTAAGGGTTAAAAGCATTCATTAATGCAAAGAAAAAAAAACCATAAGAATTTATCAATTAAACAAAGTACTGAATGATGTTATTTAAAGTTATTGTTTAAAAATTCTAAATATAAATTTAATTTGAATGTTAATGAAGAAAAGGATAAATTAATAGAAAAATGATAGTACGATAAAGCGAAACGTTTTTTCCTTGCTAATAGTTCTTAAATTTCTTCAGCTGCCAAATTCTCCGAGCGGCAGTACGACGACTATAGTGACGTCGACGACAACGGCCAATAATTCGCCAACGAAGGACAGCTCGACGAATAACGGGAATGGGATAACCTCGATATCCTCCCGCGAGGCGGTAGCCGAAGCTTACGCGGAGAAACTCCGTACCGATTCGGAGATTCAAGCTGCGCTCCAGCCCGAAGTTCTCGATCGCAATCCTGACGAGGCTTTGCGCAAGGCCGTGCTCTTTCCTCTTCTAGAGGTCGAGCCGCCAGAGGATTATCTGCTGCTCGTCGTTGATTCAATCGACGAAGGACCTATTCCTAGTCCTGGCTCTTCGTTCGGACAACAGGTAAGGAAATGCTTGTTCTTTTTTTTGTTTTTTCTTTTTATTACAAGATGTGTTAAATAGCTTGTACGAGGGCGGTTCAAATATGATCGAGACAAATGCTCTGACACGTTTATTTACTATCGAAAAAATTTACAAAAATTTACAGTTTTTCTAGGTACTCCCCCTTACAAGTTACGCATTTTGTCCACCTTTCCGGAAGCTTTTTGATGCCGGTATCGAAGAATTCCTTGGGCAACTCGGACAGCCATGTGCGCACTAACTCCTCTACCTCGTCGTCGGTGTTGAATCTTTGACCTCCGAGGGCTTTTTTCAGTGGTCCAAACATGTGGTAGTTGCAGGGTGATATATCCGGACTGTAGGGGGGGTGTTCCAGTACCTCCCACCCCAATTTCGATATTGTATCGAGCGTGAGACGCGCGGTATGAGGGCGCGCGTTATCCTGGAGAAGAATGGTGCTGAAATGCTTCTTCGTTTCGAGCGATAAGCGGGTTTCACGTGTGTTTTCAGAAGGTTAGAGTAGTATGCAGCATTGATGGAATGTTGGGTGCGCAGGAAATCGACGTATAGCACGCCCTGCCAGTCCCAGAACACAGTACACATAACCTTACCCGCGGACCTGGTTGTCATCGCTTTGACTGGCGCCCCTTCCTCCTTCTTCCTCCACTCTTTAGACGACACCTTGCTTTCGGGAGTGTAATAGTGTACCCATGTCTCGTCTGTAGTGAAGATTCGCGTTAAAAAACCGTCCCCCTCCACCTCGTATCGCGTCAGCAAGCGGCGACAAACTTCCAACCGCGTGAATTTTTGCTCGAAGTTCAACTGTTTAGGAACCCATCGCGCCGTTATTTTGCGATATTGAAGGTGTTCGTGGATGATAGACTCTACACTACCAATGTAACTGATATTCACATATTCCTTTGTCTAGCTATCAATGTAACTGATGCCGAGTTCAGCCGAAATGTCTCGAACATTCATCCTACGGTCCTCCAAAATGAGTTGTTCTACGCGGTAAATGTTGTCTGGTGTGATGCTGGTTCGCGGTCGACGATCATGCGGCTCATTCTCGACGGTTTCGCGACCATACTTGAATACCTATTTAAACACAGCAGCCCTACTCAGGCACTTACTACCGAACTGATTTCGCAAACGCAGAAAAATTTCCGTGTTTTTAACACCTTCCGACACTAAAAAATGAATGACAATACGTTGCGCAAAGGCGGTCGGCACTTGACGTTCACTCATGGTCGTAGCACGCGCGTGAAACATGCACTCCCGACGAAAACTATGACACTGTTCGTAAGGGACCCAGCTATCACATACTCAAGCCACGACCTTCAAAACATACATGCGCGTCATCTACAGCGTTTGTCTCCATCATATTTGAACCGCCCTTGTAACATTATTCTTTTAAGTTATGAGTCGTGCACTCGAGCGAAAACATGCAATACTCTCTCTCTCTCTCTCTTCCTCCTCCTTCTCCTCCTCCTCCTCCTCCTCCTCCTCCTTTCATAATTGTAAATTTATCTGTTTTCATGTTACAGGTATCGAGTGCAAGCATACTAACACTCAATGCAAGCGGTCGAGAATCTAAACGCGATTCGGAGAACGAAGAAGAAGAAGAGGTATCGCGAACGATCGCCGAACTTTTAGCGAGCCATCATCATCTCTTTCCGCAATGGCTTTTCCTCGTTTTTACGGCACGCCGACAAAGCAAAACCATTTCTCGCATGTTCACCGGCTTTCGCAAAATCTCGCTCGACGACCTCCGCAAGTCTCAAGTGGTACGTGACGTCCAGCAATATATATTGGCGAGGCTGGATCAAGAGGATGCCTTGAGGCAGCACATCTCTAGGGACACCGCAGAGATGTTGAATCATCTGCATATTAAAAGCAACGGCTGCTTTCTATATTTGGAGAAGGTTTTGGATGGAGTAGCCGAGAACTTTATTGTGTTGCGAGAAGTCAGAGAGATTCCTGGTTAGACGTTATTTACGTTTTTTGAAAGCCTTAATTTTAGCGAAACAATTTATCGTTGAATCCAAGTGCCAAATTTCCTTAATCTCTTTCTGTTTGCTCGTAAATGAGCAAATATTTTGTGCAGTACATTAATATTTCTAATTTTAAGTTATTTATGATAATTTACATATTAAAATATATACAAGATGAGTAAAAATCAAAACGTAGAATATATTTCATATTTTACAGGTACATTAAATGGTCTTTACCTATGGCTGTGTCAACGTTTATTCAGTCGAAAGCAGTTTGCCAAAGTGCAACCTTTATTAAATGTTATTCTCGCTGCCAAATTGCCGATCACTCAATCCATATTATATGACTGCGTAAAAACAGCTAATTCCTCTCTTACTCAAGAAGATTTCAATCGTCAGCTGCATTTATTGCGTCGCGTTATCTCGGTGTCCCGCGCTGGCGCTCTTATGCTTTTCCATCATAGCTTTGCCGAATGGCTTCTCGATGTAAAGCACTGCACCCAGAAGTATTTGTGCTCCGCTGCTGAAGGTATATTTTATTTTTATTTTATTTAATTCATTTATAACAGTATATTTACAAAGTATTAAAATATAATTACAATGTAACCGCAGAGAGAAACAAATCTCTGTACGCGAACTGTTACCTTTAACTAACTTATATACTAATATAATCGATATTAAATTATACAATATCTCATTATTTTGTATTGTAAATGATTTTTGTTTTAAAAAGTAGAGTTTTTTACCTTTTCAAATATAAGAATATTCATATTGATTTTTTAATATTAATGAAATAGTTATGAAATATATTTGCAAAACTAAAGAAAATATATTGGACTTTAATTATTAAATGTTTAACATAAAAAAATTTCAACGAAAAAAGGTCACGCAATGCTTGCTATGTACTATACGTTGCGTGCTCCAAAACTGGAACCTGATGAAATTTGCGTACTGGCGCAACACGTACAAGGGGCTTTTGTACATCAGCCACAGAACCACCAACATCACGCGTATTATCAGCAACATAATCATCATCATCATCATCATCACCACCATCAACATCAGCAGCATCAGCAACAACAACACAGCAGCAGCAGCAACAACAACAACAACAACAACAACAACAACAACAACAACAACAACAACAACAACAACAACAGCAACAACATCAGCAGCAATTACAATCGGCTGCCAGTACAGCAGCAACGGTCACTACGACGGCTGCACTGACAGTCGTCGACACCGAGACCAGTACAGGACTCGCGGTATGTCCTGCACCCTCGGCGCCTCCAGCACCCTTGATTAATCCACCTCCGATGCTTGATTCTTACACTCTACAACTGCTATGGCTCATTGGCAGTGGTGCATCATTTAGACATTGTTATTTGGACAGCAGCGAGTGCATATTGTGGCCAAAGCAGGACACTAAATTACTCAAGTTACTGGTGGATGCTGGAGCTAGGCTCACTGAGAAGCTCGCTCACGAGGAGGAATGCGGCAACAATGTCTTCGTCTCTTCTAGTCAAGTGTGTGATGAAGTATTTTTTTATGCTATTTACTAAGTTAAGAAATATAATAATAAAAATAATAACGACAATAGTATAGGCTTCGGACCGTCTTGTACCATTTTCAAATGACTTGGTACGATGCCTGAAAAAATAAAAAATAAAAAAATAATAATAATAAATAAATAAAAGAATTAACAATAATAATAATGTTCATTAAACGGAAACATTAAACATTTTTTAAATAATTTATAAAGTTAAATTTTTTTCCATTTAACAGTTTAAAAGCATTTAGTGCACAATAATGAATCATTTTGTATTTTAGATTTCGCGTAATTCGAGTCCCATGGATGAATCACCAATTGAGCCATTAGCCGAGCTCCTCGGTGAGAACGGTGACATCAATCAAGCAGATTCTTGTGGCCGTACAGTCTTGCATAACCTAGCAGCAGACGGTAATGCAACTCTTCTCGAATTGGCTCTTGAGGCACGTCCTCAGGTAACGAAAAGTTGGAAAATTGAAAGTTCATTATTTTTTAATACTTTAATTTTCGATTTATAAATTGAAGAAAAAAGAAAAACAAAAAAAAAAGAAAAGAAAAAAGAAAGAAAATCTAATCAAAATTTTAATTTCTTCGTGCAGGCTAAATTGGAAGCAACAGATCGTCATGGCCAGACAGCTTTAAATCTTGCTGCACGGCATGGATATTCTGATGTAGTCAAAGTATTATTAACTGCCGGTGCCAATGTCGATCATGCAGACTGCGATGGATGGACTGCTTTAAGGGCTGCTGCGTGGGGCGGCCATACAAAAGTAAATTTTATATTTCATGGATAATTATTAGGTTAAATGAATTTTTTTTGTTTAATTTCAAGGATCGTGTATTTTAATACAAATTTAATCACAAAGGTGGTTGAACATCTCCTCGAATGCGGAGCAATGGTTGATTGCGCAGATTGGGATCAGCGTACGGCACTGCGCGCCGCTGCCTGGGGCGGTCACGAAGAGATTGTAAAAGCCTTGCTGCAGCACGGCGCCGATGTCAATCGAACGGACGACGACGGCCGCACCGCTTTAATAGCCGCCGCGTATATGGGACATAGCGAGATAGTCGAACATTTGCTGGATTTTGGTGCAGAGATCGATCATGCGGATAGCGACGGCCGTACTGCTCTCAGCGTCGCCGCACTCTGTGTGCCCTCGAATCACGGCTATACTAAGGTATACGTGAATATTTTTGAAAAAAATTTCATCAAATTCGACAAGTTGAAAAATGATTTCGAACGTTGAAATAAATTAAATTAATTTATGTAAATATTTTAAATTAATAGGTGGTAAGTCTATTACTGGAGCGTGGAGCAGACGTTAACCACGAAGATAAAGACGGAATGACGCCGTTGCTCGTAGCCGCATTCGAAGGCCACCGCGACGTCTGCGAGCTGTTACTTGAATACGAAGCAGATGTAGATCACTGTGATGCGACTGGACGTACACCTCTTTGGGCTGCAGCGAGTATGGGTCACGGCTCCGTGGTTGCGCTGTTACTTTTTTGGGGCTGTTACGTCGACAGCATCGATAACGAAGGTAGGACAGTTTTAAGCGTCGCTGCGGCTCAGGGCAGCACCGACGTTGTTCGTCAGTTTCTCGACAGAGGTAAATACTTTTAATTAGAATTAATCGGTGAAAGTCTTTGAAAATCCGATTGTAAAACAAAAAATTTCCTTTGTTCTACAGGCCTAGATGAACAGCACAGAGATAACTCCGGTTGGACACCTTTGCATTACGCGGCATTTGAGGGTCACGCAGATGTATGCGAAGCATTGCTAGAGGCTGGAGCTAAGATCGACGAGGCCGATAATGATGGAAAAGGCGCGCTCATGCTTGCCGCTCAAGAAGGTCATACTAGTCTTGTCGAGGAGCTTATCGAACAACATGCTGCTCCTATAGATCAACACGCGCACGATGGTAAAACGGCTCTAAGGTAAAATGCGGAATCCTTTAAAATTTATTTTCGACGAGTAAAATAAACATTAAACATGAATGATATTTTTAGGTTGGCTGCTTTAGAGGGACACTACGACACTGTGAAGGTACTACTGTCGCATAATGCAGATATAAACGCAAAAGACGCCGATGGAAGGAGCATACTTTACATTCTTGCTTTAGAAAATAGATTGGCAATGGCTAGATTTTTGTTAGAACAAGCACGTCCTGATATTGAGAGTAGAGATTCCGAGGTGACTTTAAAATTATTTAAAATTATTTAAATAATCATATTTCGATTATATCAATAAACGAATAATTTATAATAAATTTCACTTGTAAATAACAGGGTAGAACAGCTTTACATGTTAGTGCTTGGCAAGGACACGTAGAAATGGTGGCACTATTGCTAACCGAGGGGGGCGCAACTGTTAATGCGCGGGATAACGAAAATCGAACTCCTTTACATTCTGCTGCCTGGCAGGGACACGCAGCCATTGTTCGATTGCTTCTCGAACATGGCGCAACACCCGATCATACTTGTAATCAAGGAGCAACAGCTTTAGGTAATATTGTTGTTTTGGACGAAAGTTTTAAATCCAAGCAATTTAAAACGCACTATATTGAATTAATTAATTTAATTTTAAAATTCAAACACGTTTATAATATTTATAGGTATTGCTGCACAAGAGGGCCATGAAAGTTGCGTTCGAGCTTTATTAAATCACGGAGCTGATCCTAATCATTCGGATCATTGCGGAAGAAATGCTATCAAAGTTGCAGCTAAGAGCGGGCATGACACCGTTGTTAGATTACTTGAGGAACATGCTGCTAATCGACGCTGTTCAAGGCCAGGTAAATATAATATGGCTAACATTTGAAATTGAATTAATTTTTTTTTTTTTTTTTTTTTTTTTTTTTTTTTTTTTTTTTCTAACTATAACAATTAAAAGTTTTTGTCGTTAAATAATTTTATTAATATATGTACATAAATAAAGTTTCATTTATAGGTGGCAGTAGTAGTGCAACATCGGTTACCTCTAATTCAACAACAGAAACAAAGCCCTCTTCAGCAGTGCTAAATCCAATGTCAACTCAGTACAGTCCGGCAGAATCACCAGACTCTACCAAGAGACGGAGTTGCGTATCTCTCGGTAACAATTCGAGTAATAGCAAATCTAGTAGTAATTTAACGGGTAGCACCAAGAGCGAAAGATGTAAAATTAATCAAAATCCTCCTGTTATTAATCAAGGTTCTAGTCGGGTAAGTATTATAATTTGAATTTGAAATTGAAAATATTTCGTTTTCGTTTTTACTTTTAATATTTAAATTGTTATTTATATTTAGGCGGTGCTCTCGTTTACACAGCAGTTGCAACAGTGTTCACGAGGTGTCAAATCGCGTCCTCTGAGCAAGCTTTTGTCACCGTTAAAAAGCGAACCCCAGAGCCCAATATATGCTTCACCGCCACATTCACCTTCCAGTGATAGTCTTATACCTTATTCACCGACAAATACAAGTCCACCGAGTGCCCAGACCGCTGCTAGCATAATTCAAAGTCAGCTAGGCGTCTCGTTGCTCACTGCTAATCAGAGTACTCAGTACAAACCGGCCAACGCTTACGATCGCACAGGTGCGCTATACGATGCTATTTGCATAAAGAAGAATCAGCTCACGGTATTTATTATATTAGTATAATTTTACTTATACGATATTTTATAAATAAGTAATTAATAAATATTTATATGCAATCAGCAGCAGCCACTAATGGAAAGCAATACGGAAACGAAGCCGTTCGAATTAACGAATGAAATGCTAGGGTTGTCTCTTAATCCTGAAAGAAAGAACGGTCATGAAGAGAGAAAACTCGCAGATACGCACTTTACAAGAGACACTCACATGAGGATTATTTTGGGCAACAGTGGAGCCGGAGTGGGGCGAAACGTTAAGCATACCACCGATAATTTCACTGGAAAGTATGTCCTTAAATTCATTAGGCTTTATTTTATGAATTTTCCCATAAATCTTCATTATTAACAAAGCATTTTCGAAATAATTATGTATAAAATAAATACTTTAACTAGGAAAATAATTTAATGAGCACGTAGTCACTTGATATTACGTTACAGTTCTGGTAATTTGAGACCAAAAAGAAATGGCTTGGTATCGTCTAATCCGGCAATGCGCCTAGTCGCCGGAGTTAGAAATGGAATTGAGAATGCAACGAATCGAAATAAGCCAGTAACCACACGAGTAAATGGTTTCCAGTGGAAGGCAGAAGCCAGAAAAGAAACACCCTTATAGGAGCAGGTAGATTAAATCAAAATTACTATTTAATTACTTGAAATTATTTTTCGTGCTTTTTAATAATTAATCAAGATAAAAGATAATCATTTATTTAATAAAATGTATTGGAATTTCCAGGATTTAATGTCTGCTAAGTGCACGCACGAAGTATCAAGTCATAGGCACACCTCTGATTGGAGGAGCTATCTAAATAAAAAGCGAAAATCTATCAGAAGATTTTTCTCATTTCCTTTGAGCAGAATCAAACTACCGCCAAAGAAAGAGAGTAAGAGGAGAAGGAGCCGTAAAAGAAAAGATGAAATATGATTTTATTTGATGGGTGGGATGCCCTTCGAATCGATATACCAAATCTTTTAACGAACCGTACGAAAAATTAAGAATATAAAAATTAATATTAATTATAAGTATGAATTACGTAGAAAAATTATATTAGGTATACCGAACAAATGTAATCCTAATGACATAAAAAAAAATGTGTGTATAAATGTAAGATTTAGAAAGCCCTTTATTGATCTCATCGAAGCTTATAAAATGCGTTAGGACGCGTTTGCACGCGCGCCAATGTATGCGTGTTTATTATTAACATCAGCCATGACATGAACCTAAAAAAATGAATTTAACAAAAGAAAAAAGTGATTAGGTAAATGGTTAAAAAATTGGATGGGAGGTAAACTCATGTTATCCTATTTTATTAGCATGAATTTAAGAATGACAAGTGTAGATTGGGATAAAGACTGAATGCACACCGAATATAGTGCTAATTTTTGACAACTACTTTGATGAACGAAGATTTTAATAAAAAGAAAAAAAGTATATTACGAGAAATAAAAAAGTGTGTAAAAAAAGAGGAAAAATAAATAATATATTATTATAATTACTATTATCGTAGTATTGAAAATCAAGGTAAACAATTTTAGAATTGTGAAAAGAGAATTTCTTTGGATCAAATTAAGTATTAAAAAGAATACGTAAATGCATGGCCTCAATTTAAAAGAAAAGAAAAATGCGAGATTTGTATATATAAGAACAGAAAATAATATGTAATTGCACACATATAAGCACTATGAACTTTTTATATATTATTTTATTATTGATATTATTGTGAACAAATATTTATTATTAGTTTCTCGTACCATTATTATTAGCGATTATTATAGCACTATTATCGATTACCGTTTCGTTGTTACAATACAGTAGACGAACCAATAAATTAAACTTTTAAGAAAAATTCTAAATAATATTGTTCATTTTATTATCCTCAATAATCGACTGAATTTTAAATATTTTCTGTTGGATTTTAAAATTTTGAGTAATTTATTTTCTTTAATTAAATAGTGTGCGTGATTTTTTTTTTTTTTTTTTTTTTCAGATTATGCTCGATAATCACGGTGTTTTTCGTTAATCGCATTTTTGCATGACGTTTCCTATATCTAATATCTACAAAATATATTGCTTTTTAAACGTCGAATAAGCTGCAACTAAATCATTTGCAAGCAATCGATAATAAATAGTAAAGTTATATTTATTTCTTTCTTTCTTACAAATATAAATGAAGAAAAAATTACTATATATATATATATATATATATTGTAATAGTTTAACTACAAGAAGTAATAAATAGCTATAATCGTTTATTTTTTTAGAAAAAAAATATGATTTTCTTTATTTGTTATAATTTTTGATTTGCCAATTGTTTGAAAATTACCGTTTATATGATTGCTTATTAATATTTTATTTTTAAAAAATATCACATATTCGACAAACAATATGATAACAGATGCAGTGGCGCCCAAAGCTAATATGCCAAAAATACAGTAAACCTGACTCATGTCAATAGATTGAAAAGGTATCTCTTCATTATCTTCGGTTTTCCAGTCTAACCATCGATCTTTCAATCCATCTATAAGTCCAGTTTCAAACATTCTTAAAATGCTTTGAAAAAGAAGAAAAAAAAAATGTATCATCTTTAATATTGTTATAAAAAAATTTTCTGCGTTTTAACAAAATTAATCAAACTTTATATACCCAGTATCAAAGCTACGTTTATATCGAAATCCTCGTGTAATGGCTGACGCTATCCAAGTTTCGAAATAAGAAGTTTCTGCAGGAACCAATCGGCAAATATTTTTTCCAATGGCCTTATGCCGATCTTCAGCTTCGAAACCGGCGAGTTTCCGTTTTTTGGAAAAACATACCTTTTTGAAAAGTTCACTCGCGGCAGAAGCATAAGTGACGCGTCTTTTATCGCGAGGATATTTGTAATATTGCGATACCGTTTCCTTAAATAAATATTAAAAGAAAAATATTTCGTTTCATCAAAATATTTGATGGTTTCTCCTTGAGAACCGACAATATTTGAAAACGTCAGCGATAGAATATGATAAAATAATGTCTCATAATTTTATAATTTTATAATTTTACCCCGAAACGTTAGCGTTGCAATTGATTTAAAGTTAACAATTAGAAGCATCAATACAAATATAATCTTACCTTGAATTCTCGTTGTACCATAGAACCACTGAAAGCTATCACATCGTAATTGCTTTCTTGAATTAATTCTCGTAAATCCGTAAACGGTAAAACAAATTTTTTATTCATCATTAGGTAAATAGCGTGAGAACTGAAAGCGATGAGAATAAGCCACGAAAACATACTTGTACATAAATATATAATTCTCGATTTATTCTGAAGTTTCGTTGGAATCCATCCTAAATTTAAGTAAATTTTAAATTCACGAATGATTAATTTTTTTACTTTTACTTTACTTAAATATTTTGAATAGATCTATTGATAATTCTTTAAAAATTACAACTAACCTTGCGACGAAGCAATAGCTATTGTAAAAAATATGTGATCTTGTAAATTAAAATAAACTTTTTCTTGCGTCTCGTTAGTACGATTTTTTTCGCATGCGTATCCTGCTACACTTAACACAAATAGCAGAATAAAATACGAGTACCAAACATTAATATTGAATAAATGAAACATCCAAGTTTCATCGTGTCTCCATTCTGGTTTCATGTAAAGATGATAACTGAATAAAAGTAAAAAAGCTTTTCATTAATCGTCAGTTTGCAAATTATTTATAAAATCTACTAACCGAATACTCCACAGTGGTATCGTGTAGTCTACCAATGATAAACGACTTTCAAATACACCAGATCTTGGGATAATTTGAGTCTCGTTTTTTTGGATCAATCCCAATAATCCATCGTAACTGCCGTTTTCTAATTCAATACCGAAGTTGCGATCTTTTAATCTGATTGGAATTAATCTATTCAAAAGAGATGTAATATCATATTTTTTTATTCCTTAATTTTTTTTTTTAAATAACGATTATTTTAAAACAAAAATGTTCAAAGATTTATTTATCGACTAACGTAAAATTTAAATAATCCGCCAACATGTTCCAAAGCTCACCGCATACGCCGGTTATTTTAGTATCGTTATCGCAAAAGCTCACGAGATTTTTTTCCTATAATTAAATTTAAAAATAGTTATACTCATTAATTAACGGTAATCTCATGTCTTCGTAAATTTACCTGAAAATATGCGATTTTTAATTCTTTCTTTTGAAAATTATGGAATTCCAACTTCCGGCTTTTATTTATATATTCGTTTCTCACATGTAAATAAGCCGATATACTAAACAATGGCACAAAATCTTCATACTTTTTACTCCAAATAACGCCATTACTTGCATAGGAAACTATCAAAACATCGAGCAAAACGAGAAGAAAAAACATTTTACTCGGTAATTTAAAACTAAAATAATACAAAAAGTAATGTGAAACATCGTTAAAAAAATGAACGAGAATTTTCTGCGCGTTATGAAAAAAATTTACGATTTATTATTCTATGATTTTCATCGCAAATCATCAAGTAAATTATTACATTTTACGCTTTATCTGATTCATGATTAATTGCGAGGAGAATTTTATATATTTAGCAGTCTTGTGATTTTCTAATAGCCTAGACTATTATAAACTCTTTTTACTCTGAAAATGTTTTGTCGCTTCATATTTCAGTATAGATTTGTGTATACATAAGCAATATTTTATAGTTTAATAAATTATTTCTATGTAAGGTGCGATTACAAGTTTTATTGTAAAAAGCAAAATTATTGAATTTTTTTTTTTTTTTTTTTTTTTTTTTTTTAACAAGCGTGCAATTATACTAGTACATACAAAAGTAGCAAAAAAAATGCGTTTCACACAATATAATACAAATGAAATATATACCATATATTTATAAATTTTATTTTTCAAATGTGCGAGGCAAAAATTAATTTTGTTTATCAAATTTGTTCATCGTAAAATGTTAATTAATCTTAAATTCGTTTGTACATTATTATTGTAAAATAACTATATAGATTAAACATTGACAATTTTTATATTAGAAATAAAAAATGAATTGTAAATTTTGTCTTTGAAATTCAAAATTTGAATATTTGAATTATACATTAATTTAAAATATGTATTCTTAATAATTTTATATTGAAACTATTTAAATATTATAAATTATACCAAATTATATCGTAAAAAAGAATATTATTAGGCATTAATTATAATTAAACATAAATGTGAATGTTATATAAATATATTTATTATCAATAAAATATTTAATATAAAACTATTGTAATCGAAGCGAGAGTTTATTCAAAACTCATTCCCATTTCATGAAAATTAAGAAGTTATAAGTTTAAATTACATAGGAAGCAATTTGCTCTTTATTATTAATACATAATCTCACGTTCAGTTTAACAATTTGTGTAATCAATAATTATAACAAAAATGTATATATAATTAAAAATTATGTATAAAATTAAAGATTTATAAAAAATCTGTTAAAACGGCACAACTTGTATAAAATGTCACTCGTATAAACAGTCGAGGTTGGTAGTGCAAGAACGTAGTTGCACAGCTTAAAAATCTTTAAAAAGTATCTATAATATTGGAAATTGACATTTCGCATTACTAGATTAAAAGTCAGACATTCAAAATCAATTTTTCATTAAATGAAATAGTTCTGTTTTGCGACGTGGGACGTTAGCCGTTTATTTATTAAAAAAGTGTGACGTTATCTATTATGAAGCTTTTTTTAATTTCAACAATTATTTGAAAATCTTGCTTTTTGAGTTGTCTGAGTTTTTATCTAAGTGTGTGATGTTATTCATTAATTTTTTTCTTTATTTTTACAATATAAGGAAATAATCGATGAGAAAAATTATCACATGTATATATATAAAATTATCACATGTATGAGAGAAAATAGCTTTTCATTTTTTCGTACATAACTCGCGTTAAAACATATGAATATATTTTCTTTATAGCAGTTTTCATTATGAACGTAGTTATCTTCGAATCAATTAACGATTGCGTAAAATTTTCTTTTTACGCTTTGAACAGTAAATCAATGGTGCAAATTCTTTTTTTACAATAGGTGTGTACATAATATTACGCGATGCTCAGTGAAAAAATTTAAATTTCCTAAAGATTTTCTAAAAACTTTTGATTTTTAAACTAAAAAAAAAAAAAAAATTATTAAAAAAAATTCGATTAGTCTTGTTTTTTTTTTTTTTTTTTTTTTTTTTTGTAAACATTCATATTATACAAAATGAAGAATTATTCTGAATTACTTTCACGGCGAGATGGAAGAAAAATTAAAACATATAATATAAGAAAAAAAAAATTACACTAACGTAGAAAATTACAATATTACATAATACTTAAAAAGAAAGATAAATTAAATGATGATAAGAAAAGAAAAAAAGTATGCCACTAGTCGTCACCTCTTCGTCACGAAACAGACGTTGGGAAAATCGAATAAGAAAAAAAAAAGAAACCATTGGTCCACCTTGGGCTCGACGATTTTCCGCGATGTTTTGTTTCGAGTTTTTTTTTTTTACATTGATAATCCTACTTCTTAATTATCATAAGCCCCCAAGTATTTGTGACAATTCGGGCAATAATGTTTCTTTATCAGGCAACTATCCGCACAATAGACGCAAGGTGCACATGGCCAGCAGCTGTAACAATTGTAATTTTATCGTTGTTATTAAAGTTAAGTAATTGATAATAAATTCGTCATTTGATATATTATGTAAGTAATGGAGATATAGTTATTAAAAGATCATAACGATTTATTTCAAGTGAAATGGAGCCCCCATATTATAATATGCGTATTTATATGTGCGATAAGAAGTACTTACATGAAAAGACATAACAAGAGCGCAATTATGTGCGTCTTGGTGGATGGACTGGTTTCTATGTTGGTCGTTACAGTCGCCTGGCAATATGGACACGTTATTGTTTGGGGATCTGGTCCGAATTGCGTGGAGGTCACGATGACTACGTTTGGAGCTGTAATTATAATTCAATTAATTTTTTGGTTTTTATATTTACAAACAGATAATTTTATCTCAAATAATTCATAGTGATATATAATTTGTTGCTTTGATAAAGTTTAATGTTTCACAAATCGATCAATAATTATCGGTGACTCAACTCAAATAAAGCTTTGCTATTTTCTTCTCAAATCATAAAAATTATTTAACATTACATTAAAACCAAGAAAATAATGTTTTTCAATATCTGATATATTATTTTGCTGGAAGAAAAAAAAAAAGAAAAAATAGGTCAATGAAAATTAGTTAAAAAAAATAACAGGAGATAGTTTTCGCTTTTTGTGGATTGTAATTATAACTCGTTTATAAAACGAGGTTAACCATACCTAGAACTAAATTTAACTTTGAAAAAGATCGAATCCACTCATATATTATCTGATTATTTATCATTTAACACTTTGATAGTCAAATTAAAATCAGTTTTTATTTTTCAAAATTTTAAAATCATTTATACTAGTATATTTACTCTATTTACTAGTAAAAAGTAAGCTAGATTGCTCAAGTTTTTAATAAAAAAATTGACTACTAATAAATAATTATTTTGATTAATATTTGAATTTCGTTAAATAACTTTAAATCACGCGTTCGATATATATTTCAAGTACGATTTATTCTTCACGAGTTTATGTATCGGCTCACTGTCATTTAAGAAGAAAACTGCTTAGATTTAAATATTAGCTCGTTGGCTTATGCCTGTCTTATGAACGTCTAATTGTCTCGGTAACGGCAACGAGAATATTAGAGAGCCTTTTTAAAAGAGTTAATTAAAATATAAAATATAAGATATAAGACGGTCTCAAGTTTTTACAATCAAAAGGTAATTTAGTGTTTAAAAAAACAAGGAAAAGAAAATCAAACAAAACAAAGGCCAACGAGTTAAATTAAATTATTAGAAATCCGTTACATGCCCAAAACAAAAATAGAAATAGTAAATAACGACTACGCACCGCCAGGTTGCGGCATACTGTCGGGATACGGTGGCGGTGGCATGAATCCCGGAGGTGGAGGTCCTTGCTTGTTCATTCTCGCCTACCTTTAGCTGCAAGTATTTTCAGAATTTTAATTCGTTATCGCAGAGACACTCTGTCACTGTCGTGCATTCTGTGTGTGTCTGTATGTTTTATACATATATGGGATAGTGAATTTCCAGGTACAAAATTGAAACTAAACTATTTATTGTTAAAAACTTGAATTTTATGGAAAGATATGGCCAGTTTTGAGAATGAGTATAATGATGGCTCATTTACTTTTACACAATACAGTCGAGAGTTAAGTTTACCCTCCCCCTTTTTTTATTTTTTGTTCAATGTGAGTTTTGTTATTTTCGATATTAAAAAAAATGTCTAAAATTAAATATGAATTATAAATTATTTTGAAATTTGATTGGATTTGGGATGGAATATTTAAAATGATAATTATTTTATATACATTAAATAATATACATTAAATACTGTTTGATGTTTGTATGTTTAAAATTTCAATTCACTTTACTTCGCTTTACTTTCTATTCCTACAAATAAAATAAAATTAACATTATGTTGTTTATACTGTTAGTCAACTATTATCGCAATTACAGAAGGCTAACTGAGGGATATATATATATATATATATATATATATATATATATATATATACTAGTATATATAAAAGAAATCGAACATTTGAAAAAAGAAATAATAGCCAGAAGTTTGCAAAACTAAAAGCTATTTTTTAACATTTAAATAATAAGTTGCAGTTCTGACGATTATATATTATTAATGATACTATTAGTCGATTGTTTATGTACGTATAAAAAAATCCATGAGGATAGGTGTAAATAATAGGAATTACATTTTGATACAATATTCCTATTGTATCGTGAAGCGTATCCTTACCGTTGCAAGTCTCAAAAAATCTATCATAATTATCAAACACGACACCTGTACAATATTCAGGAGATAATATTGTATTTTCCGGACATTCAATAAATTTTTTGCATAAACAATAGATTACAACGACATCCACATTGTTGACATTTATACATATGACGTACACGCGAATGAAATTTAAGTATAATCGATGCTGCTGATAAAATACGTTTTTTTCCTTCTTTTGTTTATTGTTATTCATGTACGCATTTCTTTTTCTCTCCTCGCATTAGTTGTAGAGGGGCTTTTTTTTATCGTTACACAATTTTCAATTCGTTATATTCGAAGGTCTTTCGAGAAATAATCAGTGAAACGCTACGGATTTTTTTTTTTTTTTCATGATTCAAGGACACTTCAAACCGAGCATATAGACTTGCATTTGCTTCAAAAATAATTCTAGCCTAATTAATGTTATATAATAAACCGCCAGATATGAGATTAAAGAGTTCGAAAAGATAATTTTGCTTTTGCGTTGAATTCAATTGTGTTATGATTACCTTGGTGCAAATTTTTTTTTTTCTTTTTTTTGAAATATTTAAGTAATACATTTTTACAATTTGTTATTACCAATATAAAAATAATTAATGCATAGGGTAAGCGATTTATAATCATAAATTTTATGTTTGAACGAGCTTCGAAAATTTAGTTAATGGACTTTGTAAAAGTCTATCTTTAAATTATTCAGTTATCCTATATGTAAATATAAATATTTATTCATTTTAAAATTTCCTGTGGATTCTTAAAGAAATTAATATTTATGACGCAATGTTATTAGATAATGCTGCGTACTTAGTCGTGTACTTTATATAAACTTACTCTATGTAAAATTTTTAGTTACGAAACGAATTTCTCCTCCCCCTTTTTGAAGCACAGTAATATTTTATGTTCCTTTAAATCGTATATTGTTTAATTATTATTTTTTTTTATATATTAGTTTGTAAGAATTTACTTGAATCTATTACAAGCTTTTGTTTAATTAAGCGCTTATTCTAATATTTTCTTCTATTAGTGTGACAAATATTTTTTTTTTTGTGATTAGAATATAAACATAAGAAATTTTATTAAAGCTCGAAGATTTTTTCAATGCATTAAATAAGAGAAAATATTGTTCGATCTTGTTTGATAAATTACTCTTCATTGCTTTTACTCTTCAATGCTTCGATTTGCGTTCACGTCATCCGTACAAGAAGTTACTGTAGTTGTTAAATGTATAATTTCATCGTATAAATTAAAGTGAATTAAATTAATTGTTAGCTAGCCAAAAGTTCTTTAAATTTAGGTAAATATTAACACACGATGAATTATACAATTATTTTTATTTTATCACGTATTTATTCGCGTGTGTGTCTATATATATATATATATATATATATATATATATATATATATATATATATATATATATATATATCTTTTAGTGTTTTACAATCAAAAATATAATTTTCATCTTTTTGAGTAAATTAGTTAATATGAAACATTTATCAAGACATTGAAATTTACAACTAGATAAAAATCTTAGAAAATAAAAACTCAAAAAAATACTCAAATGATAAAAAACTGCCAACAATCAAAACATAGCCTTTCAAAAAAATCTCGCACGGATTTATCACTGACACGTCATACGAACTTTCATCGTCGTCGTCGTTGTCGCTTCAATGTATCACCGTGAATACTATGTATGTATGTATACGACGATATTTGATTACGTAAACGACGACACTAATCTCATTCGTATCAATGACTAACTTCTCACCTATGCAAAGCTTTACACGCGCAAACCTACACTCATCGACTTTTAATTTTGTTATCTAAATTAAACGTAAAGAGAACAAAAAAAAAAAGATAAGAATGAAAAAAAAAAAAAGAAAAAACCCAGGCGACGATACTTTTCCTCATCTCGTTACATGTACATTCATACAAAGTGCGCACCCAAGCGGGAAATCGTTGGAAGCATGACGCACACACCTGCCTTTTTTTCTTTTCGATGGCTCAACGGGGACGCCGGAAAGCGTCAGATGCTTTCGTGCGATTCGTTGAACTGGTAATATATATATATATATATATATATATATATATATTCATAGCAAGAGCGAGATTAAAGGGAAAATTTCAATCTTCGTCATATGCAGACACGCGGGATTTCTACATATCGCCACGTGTACATACTTATATGTTAGATCCAACGTTCGCGAAATTTTAATTCTTCTAATTCAAAAGCTTTGTGCAAGCTTAAACTCCGCCTCTTGTTAAAATGGATAGATTGATTCTCCATAAAAGTTTATCGAACTATTGCGAAGCATCATTTAAAATTTAACCTTGGAAATATTATCTTTTATCAGAACAACTTACAGAGATTTTTTAATCGATAAGAAAATATCGGCTACTTTCAAAAAAAAAAATAAAAAAAAATAAAATAAATAATAATTCACTCGAAATACGATAATTACTAGATGCAAAACGAGGCTCACATGTAATTTAGCCAAATGTCTGTTTGATTTAAGCCGCTTTTACATGTATATATATTGTGTATACACACGCACGCACGCACGCACGCACACACATACACACACACACACACACAGACACACACACACACACACACGCGCGCGCGCGCGCGTATATATAGGATATCTCGATATTTGAAGCAAAACATAGACTACGTGACTTTGGCTTTTATTCAGCGGTGCCCTGTATTTATGAACGGCGGGGGCGTCTTGTAGTCGTTGCCCAAAAGTTCTTTTATTCTCTTTTCTTCCTCCTTTCTCTCTCTCTTATTTTTGCGTTCTTTTTTACGTTCGGTTTAAATATTTGTGAGGGTTTTCTAGCGATGATACAAGATTAAAAATTTCGGTTTTTTTTTATAGGAAGAGTTGTAAAGATATTGCATCACGACCGATTCATATGTTGAATATTGTAGATTCAAGATAACCTGAGATATTTTTATGCTCAATAGCTGATAAGTTATTTCTTTAAAATCTACAATAAAATAAAATTAATTTCGTAAGAAAAGATATAATAAACGATGTTTAACATTCACGAAAAGTTTTAGTGATGATGAATCTCTGCAATTGTCATTATTTAGAGTATGAATTTTAAGATATTTATGGAGGAGATAAAAATTTCATTCGACGAATATTAATATTTTATTCAAGTATCGTTCTAATGTAATAGTGATATTATTCGAGGATAAATTTTCGAGTTTTGAAAACAAATATACCGACCGTAATACATGAATTGCAGATTAAAAAATTGAACGTTATGTTGAGCTGTAGTTAAGTTTATTAAGTCAACCGCAACATAAAAAAATTTTTATTCAATAATTTAAGACTGACTCATTTTTTAATAGATTATTTTTAAATCGCAAAACATACACTTTTCTAAAATTTCAATCAATAATAATGCGCTGTTTTATTTTATCAGAAAATAATGATAATATGATAAAATATTTCAAACGCACATACTGCAACCATATTTTTTAATTTTTTTATTTTCATATAGATAATACTTTTTATCGTAATAATAAAAAATAAATTACAGATATTAAAAATAATACAATAATGTTTATTTCCAATAAAGATACAGTACAATAATATTTAAGTATACGAACAAAATGACCAATAAATAAAAAAGTTAACAAAATCAACTTAGAGAATATTTTAGTAATGCCAAATGACATAGAAAATATTCCAAGGTTGTAAAAGAATCGCCGCAAGACTTTCTCAAACGAGAGGAAACCGCAGCCCGTCGCAACCCAAATCCCCCTCGCATAACATTTTTCTTCTCTAGCGCGTCTGCACGGCTTCTATTCGATGCTTGAAGATACGCTGCTTCAACTCGGCGACTTTTACACATACGTATACGCACACGCGCACACGCACACACACATACATCGATTGTTACGCTTACGCGTATATGTGTATATCGATCGCTATGGCGCCATAAGTCTACTGGATAAATTTTATTCCGTATGTGGGTTTTGTTATTACAGAGGTATACGTATATGTACAAGGAAGAGTGAGAAGCACCATGTTATGTGTACACGGTAGGAGAAGAATAAAAAAAGTGATAGAGAAAAGGAAGGAAGGAGAATAAAGTTTACGTCAAGGCTATTTCTCCACTGCGAGTAACTCGTTCCTTGTGTGGACGTGGGGAAGTCCCGAAACACGCGTTGTATTAAGTTTTATGCGAGGTACAGGGTTGTCAAAAATGCTCGCTCAGAAGTTGCGTGCTCTTACGGAAAAACCGCAAAGTGACTGCATAAACCGCCCAATTTACTAAATTCAAATTTACTTTTTGACATTTTTTTTCTTTTGCTTATAAAAAATAACAATTATAGAAGATAAATGAAAAATAGATGTTAAAAAAGAAATGAATAATTTCAAGGATTGCTTTTAAAATCGTCTAAATTGTGGAAAATCGCCCAATAGGATATGTAAGCGCAAGGCATGTTCGAAAGTAGCCCAAATTGTGGAAAATTGCCCAATCTGGCAACCCTGGCGAGGTACGCGTGTACCTCGCATAGAGATAATATACATAGAGTGAGCGAGGTATGGGAGCTCGTGTAAGTGGAAATGTCTTGCTTAAGGGGTTACCCCCTTTTTCATGAATTTTTTTAAAGAAAACTACAAAACTTTTTTAAACGATTATTATATCATCTTAAAGAATACATCTTGAAGAACTTTCAGTAATTTTTTTATTGCAAAATATTACATTGTTAAGTGGCAAATGGCCGCCAATGAAATAGTGTTTTTATTTATACGGTTTGCGGTGACCAACATTGCGGCGAAGTGAATCATTTGAAACAAAAAATGTGGATAGATTTAGTTAAATATAAATATAAACTAGTCTTTAATCGAAGAATTTAAAAAAATATTCATTTTTCACAAAATGGCGGACAGTCAAAGTTAATGGTTCGGTTTTATAGCCAAAAAGCGGCCGTTTTTTTTCGAAACAAAAAATCGAACGATTAAAGACTATATTTTTATGTATTAAATAAGCCTGCAAAATTTCAAGAAGATCGGTTTATTAGTGTTTGAGTAATCTTGGTCACCGACTTCAGAAATGCCATTTCGAGAAAAACACGTTTAAAGTTTTAATTGCCGGTTGTTTACACAACGGATTCTTCTCTTTCAACGCTCATATCTTAGTCAATTTTGTTCGGATCGACTTGAAATTTCCAGGTCATATTCTCAGATACTTATACTTCAAAAAAATGCAATTAACAAAAAATCGTATTTTCCAAAATCGCAAGTGGGGGTAACCCGTTAAAGAAAGAGAAAGAGAATCGGATACCCCGCCTTTTGTCTTTGTCTACTCGCTTTTGATTGGTTATTGATGACGACTAGCACTGCTTTAATTTTGTAGCACCAATCATGAACGAGTAGACAGAGAAAGAAAAAGGGATCTCCGATTTTCTTTCTCTTTCTTTGACTAAGACAGGATTAAAGCAGAGCTAACTTAAGTAAAAAGAAGACTATAAATAAAAATTTTTATGTTCTATTTTTTCATTTTAAAATTTAGATAAAGATGCAGTATTATTATGATGTAAATTAAATGAAATATAAATATTTTTAAAACATACACTTTTATTAGTTTTGGAATCAAACTTTACACATTGTAACATCTATATATATATTAAAATTTTTAATTTTATTTTTATATTCTTTATTATTATACAATATTTAAATAAAATAAGAGCTATATATTTTTTAGAAAGATCTGTATAGAAATCGAGTAAGGAAAAATATGTGGAATCAATATGAATAAATGTTTTAATTTTAAAACACCAAATATATTGTTATAAACATTTATTAGTTAATAAATTTTAAATGTAATATAATAAAGTAATAAAATATATAATGCTATATATTCTAATTTTTTACATTAAATTATTTCAGTCGGTAAATTTTAAACACTCGGTTCCATCAATCTTAAATCATTTATTAGAAACGTTTGCACCGAACTTGTGTATATAAATTCGGTAAGTACACTTGCACTCTACTCGTGTATAGTTCGACCGCTCGTCCGCAAGAGGCAACACTTTCTTGCGCGAAAGACTTGCCACACTTTTTACAATGCCTTTAGCGATCTCCCTTTTCATCTCTGATTGAAGCCCGTTTGCTCACTCTATGTATATTATCTCTATGGTCTCGATGCGTAAGAGAATGAGGGTGGATGAACGTACATTCATGTGCGCGTGTATGTGTGTGTGTATGGCTTAAGTATCGAGGCCGCTGCCGAAAACTTATTGGGAGAATTCATTATATATATATCGCTGTGTTTATGCGCGCTTATAGATATAATGCTCGCCCTTTATATTTTAGACTTGATTACCATCGACGTAGAAGATGAAAAGAAATATGGTACGATTCATGTAAGTAAGAGATTCACGAAAGCAAAAGTATGTAAATTGATTAATGGTAACATCTGTGTCTATTTTATTTTCGATTAATTCGAGTATCTACATATCAGAAGAATTTACATCTGATTTTAAATTCGTCTCGATCGGACTTTTTGTTCGATTGAGACGATTTATTAACAATCGATGACGTTACCTAGTAGATTGACAAATTATCTATACGATTTAATCTTAATGCATTTTAATTACCTTCTATACGAGCTTTATAAATGTTTTAGTTACTTTTTTATTAATATTTTAATATTTTTTAGTAAACATGTTTTTGATGAATAATTCCACTACCATTATCCATCTTCATTCTGTCACAGAATTAAAATAAACAATCTGCAAGAAATGTCTTTTTTTTTATTTTTTCGATTGGCGGGAAAAAGAAAATGTAAGCGTCGTACAATACGATACATTCGATTCAGGGCTCGAATAACGCTCGAATAACGCTTGAATAATCTTTATGTCTTGTAATACAAAACCGATAAGCTTACAGGCGCTTAAAATACGTCAATATCCATTTACTTCACGAGCACCTGCCAACTTGCTTTTTTATCAACACGCGTATGAGACTGCGCATTTATTTGCATTTGTAGGCATAGATATACATACACGTAAACGAAGCCGGCCATTTGTTGTTTTTATGTTTGCAATTGCTTTTCTATCTATACTTTTGCGGTGCGTGTAAAGCGCTTATCATGCTCGACAATTTTCTTACATAAAATTTTTATTGCTTTTTTTTAAAAATTTTTCATGTTTGCTTCTTCGCATTTTCGAAAAACGTATATTGTTTTTTTTTTTTTTTTTTTTTTAAATTTTTACAAAAATATTTGTAGCGAAATTGTACTTACGTAATTATTATAATTGAATATCGATTAAATAAAAAACGATAATTTCCAAGAAAATTTTCTTATTTTACGAGCAATTAAATATCAATAGTGATAATAAATTTTTTACTTTATCCTTATGTTAGTCAATTGCAAATAAGTGAATTCACTTTATATGTATAATAATTATGCATTCATTGTACATATTTTATTAATAATGTGTTATATTTTATATTCTCAGTAGTGTTATTTTATATAGCTTTTAGAATATTGAAAATCTTTTTTATGGAAAAAATTTTTTCACAGAAAATTAATTAGGTCCAGATATGTTATTTAACTATAAATTATATCTCTATTTTTATGTAGACAGATCTACGGAATCAATATTTATAATTAAAACATTATTATTAATTTATTTATTAAAAAAAAAAAAAAAAATTATTTCACTATTGAGAAAGAATATAATTATTTTTTTACCATACAAAATACCGTTAAATGTCCGTTATAATGTTTATTAATAAACAAACAGAATTTTGTACACACCTAGTATAACAAAAAATAATTTTAATTGAAATTATGTATATATATATATTTAAAATTTCATTTCACGCCTTACCCTTTCTCCCCTTTCTCTTGGTTATTCTCAATTTCTTATTGGTTTTTTTATAAAATCTTGTTTCTTTCCAGGTCGTGTCTCGCCTCTTTTTTGCTCATTCCCTTTACCGAACTTGCGAGCTGCCCGAGAGAAGAACTCAACGACTTCAACGCGTGAATGCTTCGAATATTTTAATACAACTTTGGAAGAAGAGTTTTTCAGTTAATTTCCAAATTTTCAATTTTTTTACATATTTCAAATCGTAAGAATCGATCTTCATTCAAGTACAACTAGTTTTATTGAAATTGGGAACAAATTTTCAAAACGAAGATTAAATTGTATAATGATATTTAACCGACGATATTTTTCATTTTAATTAAAGCCAACTTAAATGATTTTTATTCTTTGTGACATTTGTCAATCAATAATCAACAATCGCAAATCGGGGAGAGTACGATTTACGGGACTCCGCAATTTGAGAGTACTTTTAGGATCTACACGTCAAAATAAAGCGAAAATGAAGAGTAAAAAAATCGATATCTCGCTTCGTTTACGAGATATCAATTATCGAAAAACCAAAAAAATATTCATTTTTTGCAAATATCTTAGAAAATATTTGTTTTTCGAAAAAATAGCAAGAAGTGTTTTCGCTTTAAAATTGAATTTCTTTATAAGAAACATTACATGAAAAAGCCAATTTATAAAATTTTTTTAAATCTCATAAAGTATGCAATTTTTAAAACAATTCAAAAGAGATGCTGTTTTATTTATTGCCACAAATGTTCTTTACTCTTTTACGATTTATTGATTTTTTTTTTTTTTTTTTAATTTTCATAATATAATATTATTTATTTATTTATCCTTTAATTTCTAAAATTAAAAAGCAATTTTTCTAGCGTCATCCAGAATGCACCACGTAGAGGTAGAGCCGATATGCATTCCATTGTGCGTGTGTATGTGTGTATTTAGACCTCACGGTTCGTTACTTCCGTGTTATTTTATGACTCTAAACCACGTGTATGTGTGCGTGTATTTGGGTTATTGGATGTGTGTGTGTGTGTTTCGGTTGTAGGGTGTGTGTGTTTCGGTTATTGGTTATGTGTTTTTGGCTTATTGGGTTATTGTGTGTGTGTGTGTGTGTTTGGGTTATTGGACATGTGTGTGTGTGTTTGGGTTATTGGGTTAAATAAACAAGGACAAACAAACCTACTTTTTAATAGAATAAAAATACTTAATGACATATCACCAATAGTACCATAAATAAAAAATTTCAATAGTCGATATCGCATAAACAAAGCGAGATATCGATTTTTTTACGCTTCATTTTCGCTTTATTTTGACGTGTAGACTCTAAATATACTCTCAAATTGCGCCGTCCCGGAAATCGTACTCTGGCCAATGTTTCGGATAATATATAAATATAATAAATTTTCGGATAAAAAACACATCTATGTGGCTTCAAAAAAGAAGCAAAAAAAGACAGAGTCGCTCCATCGTCGTCAGGAATTTTAACAAAACTATAGCAATTGTTTCAGAAAGTTACCGGTTCGCCAAGCTGCATTGCTTTCCCATGTATAGTTTTAACCGAGCGAAGAGGAGAAATACTTTATAGTTTCGCTGATAAACGAAACGAGGAATAATATATACATATATATATTTGGGATGAATTTCAAGGCTACACCCAAAACTTTATTACACGATGTATTATTAGAGGAACTCGGATACGTTCGTCGTATATAGAAATTTTTTTATTTATAGCACAAGATTGGAATGAATCTAGGATTTGTTGATAGAATTAATCTAAATGAATTATATTTGAGAAATTTTTAGCGTTTTGTTGAGATTAAATTGCTCAAATAAGGTATTAGTATTTATTAATAGCTAAAGAATTTTATTCTTTAATATTTTTAAGAAAATAGTAAGTATCGCTTGTAATCAAAAAGACATGAATTTTGCAGTTTTAATGTAAAATCTTTTACGCACTGACAAAAAGATTTTCGATATTTAATTGCTAAGTTTGCCTTCAAATCAATAAAAATAGAAAAAAAAAAAAAAAAATCTTCATCAGTTTAACAAGTCAAATTAATATTTCAAAAATATACTTTGCATTCACAAATTTGGAATGTTGAAATCCGTATTTATAAGCAAATTAAAAAAAAAAAAAAATAATATTTAACTTGTAAAATATTAAAATATACCAAAGATTGATGTAGTTTGAAAGTAAAGAGTAAATGCATTTGCTAAACGAATTTAATCTTAATAAGTTTGATTGCTTGCACCATTCATTTTATTTATAAATCAACTATTTTAATTAACAAAAAAAAAAGTTAATTTTGTCTCTTTTTGTATAAAAAAAAATTAATTATGTATAAATTTTTATATTTGTTTGATATTTATAAAATTATAATTCTTGCACTTAAAACAAACAAGTTTTTATTGCCTTACAGTTTCCTTAATATAAAACCAAGTTTAATTTCAATCTTCATTCTGACGGAAGGTTTTTCGACAATGTATTCGCAAAAATTTATAGAAAAATCTGCTGAAGAATAATTTTTCTCAGTGCGCAAGTTAGATTTACATAGGCAGGAAGTAGAGAATAATAACCTTAGCCGCAAATATGAGTATATAAAATTGTTAAACGAAACGTTAAGTAAAGACAAAATACAACGGCTTACCTGTTGTTCTGGTTTGCTAGGAAAATATCAGTCTTTTAGATGACTTGTTCGAGTATCTAACACTCGACGTATATTTTTATGCAAAGACAAATACGTTCGCGTCAACGGTCGGCTCAGAACTGAAGCAAATCGAACTACAGTGCTTTTCTCGATCGAGCCTCACGAACCGAAAAAAAACGTTCAAAGGTGGAGGGGAAGCTTTTCTCTCTTTCTCTCTTACTCATAAGCGATGATGTCACGCACGCGTTTAGCACCTAGCCAATGCGCTATGTTATATAGAGTATTCCGCCTTTAATCGAGCAAAGATTTTGTTGAATTATCGTCGATGTCTCATCGATTTTACGCGGATGCTTATCTCCAATGTATGATGTATTCTTCATCGATTGCGAATCCGCAGAGTTTCGATTGTCTTTGATTTCAATTAGTTTACTTATTATTGGATTTGTTTGCGTGACCTGCTCGTCATTTTTTTCTCTTTCAAATAGAATGTTTTAAGTACCAGGCTGTTCAATAAGTTTTGCGGTTCGATAAGAAAAACACAATTTTATGGTTTGAAATACACTTTATTATCCAGTATAGTCTCCCTGAACATCGATACACTTGTTCCAACGAGATTCCAATTTATGAATTCCATCCCTGAAGTGAGAATCTGGAAGGGCTGCAAAATACGCTTCCACATCTGTTATGACCTCATCATTTGATGAAAAACGCTTTCCGCGCATGAATTTTTTTAGGTCTGGAAACAGATGGAAGTCGCTAGGGGCCAAATCAGATGAATACGGTGGATGCTCCAACAATTCAAACTTTAATTCATGGACTTTAGCCATTATCAAAATGCTCTTGTGACACGGTGCATTGTCCTGATGAAAAAGGATTTTTTTCTTCTGCAAACCGGGTCTTTTTTCACGAATTTTTTCCTTCAGCTGGTCTAAAAGGTTACAATTATATTCAGAATTTATTGTTTTACCAGTTTGCAAGTAATTCACAAACAAAATTTCTTTCGCATCCCAAAAAACTGATGCTAAACCCTTCTTGGCCGATTTCTGGACACGAACTCGTTTCGGAGCCGAAGAACCAGGTTCACACCACTCTTTAGCCTTTTGGTTTGATTCAGGATCATGGTGATAGACCCAAGTCTCATCCATAGTGATGAATCGATGCACAAAATCCACTTTATCCTTTCGAAAACGCTCTAAATGTTGCTGAAAAAGTCGCATTCGAATGTATTTTTGTTCCATTGTTAGCAAATGCGGCACCCATTGTGCACACAGCTTTCTGAAACCCAATACTTCAGTCAAAATATCGCTTACACTGCCCAATGAGATGCCTAGTATATCTACTAAATCTCTTTCAGTCACTCGACGATTTTCCAATACGATATCCTGTATTTTTTCTACGATTTCTGGTGTTGCTGTTTTTGGACGTCCTTGACGTGGATCGTCTTCAAGGCTTGTACGACCACGTTTAAATTCAGCAACCCATCTTTCTACTGTACTAATTGAAGGCGAAGAGTCCTTATACACTTTCAACATTTGTTCATAAATTTCCTTTGCTTTTAAACCTTCCAAAAATAAAAATTCAATCACTGCACGATACTTGATTTTTTCCATTGTAAAAAAATACTGTGACACGTCGATACTAAATGGCTTGTAAACAAAGAATGAATTGACAGATTGAAATGAAACTTCACATACGTTCATATAAAGAGTTTACCAACAAAACAAAACAAAAATTTAGGCTAGTAGCAACATCCTCTCTTATCGAACCGCAAAAAACTTATTGAACAGCCTGGTATACTGGCTGACTGTGCGTCAAGCCTTTTATATTATATTGATATAACTTAGCGCTCGTCGCGCTAACTACTTATGCACATACACTACGGTAAATATTTGAAAACGTCAATCTAGGTGCGAAATATTCTTAATAAAAATTCTAACGTATCATCTTTTACATCTATTTTTTTTAACATAAAGATTTAGAAATATTATAAAAATAATGGGTCTAAAACTAAGTATTTTACTAATCTTGATAAAAGGTATTTTCTTCGTGAAAAGAAGATTATGCTTGGTAACGCAACGCTCTTTTGTCAGAGAATCATATTTCCTTATTGTTTGTGATGCTATCTTTGAATAAAACAATAATAACGTTTGAAATATAATCTGCTAATAATTCAACTAGGTAATACAATGTTATTGATTTTCTAAATAACCGATAACTTTTATTTTTGGTTTATGGAAATAAATTATAATTATTATTACCTCGAATCCTATTTATTGTAATTATTTACAAAGATTTTACAGAAAATAATATAGACATTTGGACATTTGGATATATATATTATGATGCAGTGGTGAACCTAAATAATTTGGAATACTCGAGGATAATGCACAAAGTAATCGATATTTAACATTGACTACTTTACCTATATTAGGTTTCATGTACAATGATGAGCAATTTTTCTTTTCTCATCAAAAATTATTATGTATCGTTTAAATAAATAAATTATTAAACATTTCTGTAATAAACGTACTTCTTTTAAATAAATGTAGAATTCTCATGAATAGTTTGATTTTTAGTAATTCTCGATAAAATGCACTGATTCTTGAATTGAATCATTTTCATGTCGTGTTTATTTTAGGCCTTGAAAATGAATAGAGAATAAAACGATCTACGCTCTGACAAAAAAGTATCCGCAAATTCTCATTTAAATTGCCCGCGTTGAGTATTTTTAAGTATTTGAAGTTTCTGTATGTTGCTAGGACTGTCCGTAATTACTATGCCAAACATGAGTGCGGTCTGTCAACTAGTTTGTTTACGACAGCTGTTGAAACCAGTCGACCTCAGTGGTAGTCTGCGAATGTTACAATGGAAAAAAATATTGAACAAAGAGTTTGTCTCAAATTTTGTGTTTTGAACGAAATTTCGTGTGCTGACTCGTTGCGAATGCTGGAAAAGGCTTATGGAGACTCTGTTTTATCGAAAACCCAAGTGTACGAATGGTACAAAGCCTTTAAAAACGGTCGGGAGATCGTCGAAGATTTGCCTCGTTCAGAACGACCGTCGACCTCTTCAACCAACGATAACGTCGAAAAAATCAAGGAAATTGTGCTCGCAAATCGTCATGCCAGTGTTAGAGAGATAGCTCGTGATCTCAATATCTCTCGTGAAACCGCTCGTTTGATTTTGGTGAACCAATTGGGTATGCAGCGCGTCGCCGCTCGGCTCGTTCCGTTAGAGCTGAATTTTCTTGAAAAACAGTACCGGATGCAGGTAGCTGCAGACATGCTGGATCGTGCGAATTCTGATCCCACGTTCATGGGACGGATCATAACTGGTGACGAGACATGGGTCTATGAATACGACACACAAACGAGCCAACAATCATCGGAATGGGTGGGAAAAAATGAGCCGAAACCGAAAAAACCTCGCAAAAGTCGTTCGAAAATCAAGACGATGCTTATTGTTTTCTTCGATATTCGTGGTGTGGTTCATCATGAATTCGTTCCGCAAGCTCAAACGGTCAATAAGGACTTCTATTTAACTGTTTTAAGACGTTTGCGTGAAAATATTCGCCGTAAACGGCCGGATTTGTGGCAAAACAATTCGTGGATTTTGCATGACGATAACGCACCATCTTATCAAGCCACGATTATTAACGATTTTAAGACCAAACACTCGATAAATACCATCGACCAGTCACCTCATTCGCCTGATCTAGCTCCGTGTGACTTTTTTCTTTTCTCCAGACTGAAATTACCGCTCCGGGGAACCAGATTTGACTCCGTAGACGCCATAAAAGAAAATTCGCAGAAGGAGCTGAAGGCCATCCCTGAAAGCGCCTATAAAAAATGTTTCCGTGATTGGAAAAAACGTTGGCACATGTGTATCGCTTCAAATGGAGCATATTTTGAAGGAGATTCAATAAATATTGAAGAAGTTTAATATTTTTGCGTTTTATTTCAAATTTCCGGATACTTTTTTGTCAGAGTGTAAAATAATAAAGAGTAAAAAATAATTCTATTGACGAGAATATTTATGTAATATACCAATATTACTACCAAGCACTTCTCTATATCTTGCAAATTGAATTGAAAATAATTATAATAGTATTATTTTTAGTTTTTACGATCCGTCATTTGTCCTTAACTTATTTCAAAATAGAAAAATATGAACACAAAACAAATAACACTAATGTATTCCCCCTGAAGTTGGACGTGTATAGTTTTTAAAAGGTAACCTCAACTTGAGTGAAGGTTTCGGACTCATAAAATAGATCTAGAAATTCTAGTGGTAGGGGATGTCACTATTTTGAGGAAGATATTTAGCTTCAAAATTCGTACATGAAACGCTGCGAGTCATACGATCACCTTATGATCACTAATCATCTAATAATTTTACTTACATTACAATCATAAAGATATGCGTGATATAAAAAATACATTAAATAACAGCAATGATAATTTTCTTAAAAATTTGATAAAATGAAGAGCTTAACGAATAAACGCACGCGCAGTTGCTGTATTGACACCGCCCGAGACACAGTGAGAGTCGCGGAGTACACCCTCCACCACCAGCGAATCGTTTATCGTTATAATTTTTATTTATTAGTATGTTGTTAATCATAATATTTAGTTTTTTTTTTTATTTTTATTATTTTGTTAGTTATAGTATTTAGTTTGTTTGCTTTTTTTTTCTATTGTTCTGTTTTTTTTATTTTTTTAGCTTTAATTATTTGTTGTACTGCGTTTTAGTTTGTAAGTCACCGCGCGTTCAGATTTAAGTTTAAAGTAGAGAGTTTAAATGTAAGCGAAGATTAGATTAAAAAACCTTCTTAATTTTTTTTTATTATAAATAATAGTCTTCCAATCATTTATCGCCGTCTCCCTGAATCTTAATCGCCTAATGCATTCGGTAGGAAAAAATGCAACCGTCGCAAATCTTATGCTTACTTTAATACTTAAGGTATTCATATACCTTTGTTGTTGTTTTATTAATTTTTATTTATTTAAAATATTTGTCGATAACTACATGTAAACAATATTCTTGTTTTTTCTTTTTTTTTTAATATTAATTTTATATAAATTTTAAATTCTTGATTGTTTTTTACTGTAACTATAGAAAGATAATAATAGAAAAAATGTTTATAAAATTTAATTATTTATGTACTTTGAATAGAGGGAGCGTAAAAACATGTGCGCATCTAAATCACGTGCGCATTTCGCACCTGGTAAGTCAGATTGCAGCGCTTTGTGTCGTGCATTTTCTAATTAAATGTCTTCCACAAAATCGTGGCGATCCCCATTATTACAGTTTCAGGACCTGTTTTACATGACCGTGGTGTATGTTTAATTTTCCGATCTATCGATGGTAGGATACGTCGTATTAACATATTTTATCACTGAAAAAGTTCTGATGCAATATACGTCAGTCGACTAGGGCACCAGCGCTACAATGCGTTTCGTGAAGCGGCAGCACTAATTTCGAACAACGGAAGCTCCAACGGACGCGTGCACCTGACTTTTACGTCACTTTCGGAATGTATAGTATCGGGCAACTATAGGGCACACGAATAACATCACCTACCGCGAAAAAATATTTCAAATTAATCATTTAAATTTTAATTGCGTGCATATTGATAAGCGTTAAAAATAATATCATAAATAACCCTCGGTATAGAATGTTCATCGTCACATCATAACTTGATACCACGATGACATACGAGGGCGGTTCAATAAGTACCCGTGTTTGACGACAGAAGACGTTCCTGAGGGAAGTTGATATTATCATCGTGTGCTGCCATATATCAAAAGACGGTAAAACAAATTTCAGACTGATTGATAGGATAGTTTGGATTTGGCAGCCATTCGAGTAAGACGTGTTTCGTGATTTTCGCTAAGATGGAAAAAGAGCAGTATCGTTCGGTAATTCGCTTTTTTTTTTTGGATGGAAAAAAATGCGAGGAGATAAAAGCAAAGTTGGATGCTGTTTATGGGGACACTTCGCCATCTATGACCACAGTTAGATATTGGTTCAACGAATTTAAACGTGGGCAAACATCCGTTTTTGATGAGGAGCGAACAGGACGCCCGGCAGACGTGGTTACCGAGGAAATCATTCAAGAAGTTTACAACATGATTCTCGCTGATCGACGAACGAAAGTGCGTGAAGTAGTAGAGGCCGTAGGTGTGACGACCGGAACGGCAATTAATATTTTACATGATAAGTTGGCAATGAAAAAATTGTCGGCCCGATGGGTGCCGCGATTGCTCACGGTGGACAACAAGCGGATGCGGCTGTTAACTTTGAAGCAGTGTTTTGAGCAATTTAAGCGAGATACGAAGGAGTTTTTGCGTCGAGTTGTCACCGTTGATAAAACCTGGATTCATCATTATACACCAGAAACTAAGCAACAATCACAAAACAATAGATTTCTCCCGGTGAATCTGCTCCAAAGAAGACGAAGACGGTCCCATCGGTCGGAAAGGTCATGGAGACGATTTTTTGGGATGCGAACGGCGTCATCCTCATGGATTTTTTAGAAAAAGGAAGAACGATCACTGGACAATACTACAGTGAGTTATTGGACCGCTTCGACAAAAAATTGAAGGAGACACGGCCGCATTTGGCGAAAAAGAAGGCACTGTTTCACCATGATAACGCATCAGCACATTCATCCGGAGTTGTCGCCGCCAAACTGCATGAATTGCGTTATGAATTACTGCCACACCCCCCGTATTCACCCGATCTGGCTCCCTGCGACTTTTTCTTGTTACCTAACATGAAGAAATGGCTTGCGGGAAAAAAATTTAGCTCAAACGAGGAAGTCATCGTCGAGACAGAGGCGTATTTTGGAGAGTTCGACAAATCCTATTTTTTTGGAGGGGTTAAAAAAATGGCAGGAACGTTGGGAGAAGTGTATCTTCCTAAAAGGGGACCATGTTGAAAAATAAAAAAAAATTTTTTGAAAAAATGGTGTCTTCATTTCTAACACGGGTACTTATTGAACCGCCCTCGTACCAGGCTGTGCAATAAGTTTTGCGGTTCGATAAGAGAGGATGTTGCTACTAGCCTAAATTTTTGTTTTGTTTTGTTGGTAAACTCTTTATATGAACGTATGTGAAGTTTCATTTCAATCTGTCAATTCATTCTTTGTTTACAAGCCATTTAGTATCGACGTATCACAGTATTTTTTTACAATGGAAAAAATCAAGTATCGTGCAGTGATTGAATTTTTATTTTTGGAAGGTTTAAAAGCAAAGGAAATTTATGAACAAATGTTGAAAGTGTATAAGGACTCTTCGCCTTCAATTAGTACAGTAGAAAGATGGGTTGCTGAATTTAAACGTGGTCGTACAAGCCTTGAAGACGATCCACGTCAAGGACGTCCAAAAACAGCAACACCAGAAATCGTAGAAAAAATACAGGATATCGTATTGGAAAATCGTCGAGTGACTGAAAGAGATTTAGTAGATATACTAGGCATCTCATTGGGCAGTGTAAGCGATATTTTGACTGAAGTATTGGGTTTCAGAAAGCTGTGTGCACAATGGGTGCCGCATTTGCTAACAATGGAACCAAAATACATTCGAATGCGACTTTTTCAGCAACATTTAGAGCGTTTTCGAAATGATAAAGTGGATTTTGTGCATTGATTCATCACTATGGATGAGACTTGGGTCTATCACCATGATCCTGAATCAAACCAAAGGCTAAAGAGTGGTGTGAACCTGGTTCTTCGGCTCCGAAACGAGTTCGTGTCCAGAAATCGGCCAAGAAGGGTTTAGCATCAGTTTTTTGGGATGCGAAAGAAATTTTGTTTGTGAATTACTTGCAAACTGGTAAAACAATAAATTCTGAATATAATTGTAACCTTTTAGACCAGCTGAAGGAAAAAATTCGTGAAAAAAGACCCGGTTTGCAGAAGAAAAAAATCCTTTTTCATCAGGACAATGCACCGTGTCACAAGAGCATTTTGACAATGGCTAAAGTCCATGAATTAAAGTTTGAATTGTTGGAGCATCCACCGTATTCATCTGATTTGGCCCCTAGCGACTTCCATCTGTTTCCAGACCTAAAAAAATTCATGCGCGGAAAACGTTTTTCATCAAATGATGAGGTCATAACAGATGTGGAAGCGTATTTTGCAGTCCTTCCAGATTCTCACTTCAGGGATGGAATTCATAAATTGGAATCTCGTTGGAACAAGTGTATCGATGTTCAGGAAGACTATACTGGATAATAAAGTGTATTTCAAACCATAAAATTGTGTTTTTCTTATCAAAACCGCAAAACTTATTGAACAGCCTGGTATATATATATTATATCAGAGCTGCGCTATATCTTATACTTTCAATTCTTTTACTGTCTCAAGTAACATTTGACGGTACACTTGCGGAACATTTAATCAAGCAGGTAAATATATTATAAATAATGTATTTTCACGTTTTATGAAAATTTTATTTATTATATGCGTTTATTAAAAATAAAATATTTGAAAAGTCAGGTTTGATAGCAGATGCAATATAAAATTGTAAGTGGACGCAAGAAAATTATAAGTTTGCATTTTATTTTTAAATAAAATTATTTCCCACGTATTGCTTATTTTGAGATAATCAAAGCACTGAAACTTACTTCATTGTTTCGGCGTTGTTACATTAATCGAACGTATAGTTTCTTCCGCGTATGCTGCTCGCTGTGAAATATTATCCGTAATTAGCAACAACTCGTAAAATACTTCGTATTCGTAAGCGAATGTCTCCGACCACTAATGACACGCGTACAGAGATAAAATTATAGAGTAAAGCTGTGTAAAAAATAGTATGAGCACGAACGAGAAGAAGTTTACGAGAGCGTAGGTAAAACGTGCGTTTAAGCGAATAATAAGCAGGTTTACCGTGTAGCATCGCATTAAATATGTAGCATAGATTGCAAAGATAAAGGGGTTATGCGGAAACTCGCTTGGACAGTACCGATTCAACGATATATTGTATAGCGAAATATGCAGACGAACGGTGTGTGCAACAATCTCGCGTGTCTGTTTTGTTTTTTTTTTTCTTTTTTTCCTTTTCGATTTACGTTAAATAAAAATATTTTGTATTTATCCTACAAGTATTGCATATGTTTTTTGGCTAATAATTTAGACTTTATTATTTTTTGTTTAATCAGGAGAGAGATCCGTTGCACCAGAAGATATTAAATATTATTTCGCATTGAATTTAAATTTACTTTCGTTGATTCGTCTTCAATATGCGTGTGATGGTAGTAAAAAAATTAAACCAAAATTTATAAATAAGTTACCAATGCACGTGGTGATTACACAGACAGTTATATATGCAATATTGCAAGTACGCTTTATACGTTATGCAGTAATTCATAAAATACCGGTGGTTACGCAAATCGCCAGCCAGCTGCTTTCTAACCTACAAGCTATTAATAAGGTATTTAAATTATTTTATACGATTATTACTTAAATTAAGATGTGTGTTTCATATATAAATGATTAAATCTATCATGAAATACTTGAAAAATATAAATTTTCGATGTTTAGTTGATTTATTGTTGCAAAAATACTTTTCAAATTTTGACGCGGATTTTTTTAATTATATGTCAGAATTGCGCGAAAATGTCAATTAATAATATTGATTTTTTAGTTCATATATTATAAATTTTCAAAAAAACAAAATATAAAGTTACCATTATTATAGATAAGAAGTCGTGTAATTTGTAAATGTCTATATCAATATTCACCAATCTTTTTATAAATTTTATACATATTTCAATAAAGTAAACAGTTTTCTTTCCATAATTATATAAAAATTTATTATTTAGCTCATATTTTAATTAAATTTTATATTATTTTATTTAAATGCTATAGATTTTAAATTAATTTCATTATTTAATATATATATATATATATATATATATATATATATATATATATATATATATATATATGTACACATGTATTTAGAGCGTTCGATTAGCAAATACTGTTGAACAATTGCACAAAGTGTCTAATGAAATGTCAACGCTGTGGAAAAAATACCGGCCAAATAATGAAATTCGTTATCAAATTTTAAACGAAGCTAGACAAACATATTCTTTTTGTAAATGTTACTTTACCATTGCCTCTGCTAGTATCATTTTTTACATTTTGCCACCATTAATGTGAGTAAGTGAAATTCTTTAAAAAATAAAAGTTTTAGTTGGAAGTTTGATAATATTTTATTTTTAATTCAAAATCAACAGAAATGTATTGATGTTTGAATACCCTAAGGAAAGGCCAA
Source organism: Chalcis sispes (assembly GCA_949987625.1). Lineage (NCBI taxonomy): Eukaryota > Metazoa > Arthropoda > Insecta > Hymenoptera > Chalcididae > Chalcis > Chalcis sispes. The sequence goes on along the minus strand of OX465097.1, from coordinate 73,123,953 downwards.
CTAATTATACTTATGATTATACTATGAGAGTTTTAGTATTAGAGTATCCATTTGAAGTAAATAATGCTCAAATTAATTTTTTACTATTTTTTCAAGAAGCATATCTACTTGTCGCGTCAGTTTTATTTTGGGTGAACAGTGATACTATGTTTGCGCTTTTAGCATCCCACATTTGTTTGCAATTTAAGGTATGTGATCATGAAAAATGTTGAAGCAGAGAAATTTATAAGTTTACGAATTTTTTCAGATATTAAAATCTGATATAGAAGCTGTTATTTCTCGCGAAAATGATGAAAATAAGTTTGAAAAAAATTTAATTATATTTGTAAAAAGGCATCAACGTCTATTAAGGTAAATTTTAAAATAGATAACTTTTTTATCTTTAACTGATAAATTTTTCATAAAATTATATATAAAATAGAATTTGTAATTTGCTTGAAAAAATATTCAGTTCGGTTATACTTTCAATGATGTTATTATCCGCATTTAATTTATGCGTCAATATTTTCGAAGTACGAAAGGTGAGAGATAATTTAATAATACATCGATTCATATTCTAATTATCTTTTTTTCTATATAGACAATATCGAAAGGACAATATGCCGATGCTGCAATACATCTTATAATTTTTACTAGTACATTTATTCAAATGCTATTTTATTGCATGTTTGCTGAAAGCTTAACGGAACAGACGCGTTCAATTGCTGATTCAATTTATAACTGTAAGTGGACAACAAAGAGTTACAAATTTAGATTCTACTTTCAGTTAATTATAATGAGATCACAAAAACCATTTTATTGTACGGCCTATGGATTTTTCCTATTGGCCACGCTCAACTTTCATCCGTGCGTATTGATAATTTATTTTAAAAAATTTTCATCTGTGCAAATATTAATAATTTGAATAAAAACTTTTTTTTAGGTTATCAGCACCTCTTTTTCTTATTATATGATGCTGCAAACCATGAGTTAATTACACACAATAATTATGCGTCGAAATATAAATATTCATGGTGAAATTGGAAAATTTATTATGACCCTGTTAAAAATTGTTAAATTTATTTACAAAATTGCTTGACTTAAGATATAATGTAACAAATTATTTACTCAACTTTTGTAACAGTGCTTCATAACAATACGAATAAAAAGGTTTTTTTAATAGCAATCAAATTTTATACTTTCTTAAAGAAAGAATGATGATTATAGTATAAGTATTACTTTATAAAATTAACAATAATTAATTATAAAGAATCTCTCTAATAGTGCGAATTTGTTCCGCAGTATATCTATTACAAATTAATATTATAATGTAATTAATTTGTGTATACTTGGAGTTCATAATTTAATTATATTATCAATGAAAAAATCGAACGAACTTACCAAGTAAAATTCAATTTAAATTGTATGAGCGCCTCCTCCGAAAAGATCAAAAAGTAATATCCCTACTTCACGCCAGTGTTGTCACAATTTTAAAGTTGAAAAAAAAAAAAAAAATGGAGCCGGCGGATAGCGCCGCCACAGTAACGTACCGCTTACCTCATTATATTTTAAGTATTATCGTAAATTTTTTGGATATATCATCATTAAGAGATATGAAGGGAAAACTTAAAGATCGGGTAGGTTTGATCTCTTCAAAGGAGGCGCTCATACAATTTAAATTGATCTTCGCTTGGTAACTTCGTTCGATTTTTTAATTGTATTTCGCGCCTCCTCCTCAAGATCAAAAGGTAGATGTTTAAAGTCGCACAAAATTTATGATAAAAATACATGTAACTTAGGTTTATTTTAATAAACAAGAACACGAACATGAACATAAACATTTACAATCCATAAACGAATTCAGATTATCACACATCGTTATAAACTAAATAAGACATTTAAAAAAGAAAACCTGCAACTTTTTTGAAAAAGAAATAACCTTAGCTTTCTAATATCGATAAAGCAAAATCTTGCCAGTCAATTATTATATTTCTGTCATAAAATATTGCAAAGGCGGTAGAATTTTTTGTCCAACACGCTGTTTCTTTTTATCAATTCTATATCAATCCCTAATCTCTTAACGGCTGATCTAGATGCGTGTCGTGTATTATGTGCAGCAAAAATAGATATATCGATACCACTATCTTTTATAACGTCTTTCATCTAGTGACTAAGAGTTTTTGTCGACGTTTTCTTAATCGGTTTCTTGATTGTAATAAATAAATATCTAATCGAGTTTCGAATTTCTTTTGTCAACTCTAAATATTTTAGCAAAGTGGAAGCTACACAAAAATTTTTATCATTATAAAATGATAAAATTAGAATTGGCTATGGCGCATGTCGCCTTGACGTCTCTTTATTCTCCTAAGACTCGTAATTTTTATTTTTTTTTCTCTAAAGTTCTAATATTATCCAACTCTGCCAAAGAGAATGTTTGCATATGCGTTATATCCTGATATATATATATTGGATAGTCTAAAAAGTATTGAGCCTTTTTTTGTCATTTTTCGATTGAATATTTCTTATATTTAAAATGGATTTTATTTAAGTACATATTGTCCATTATTATCTATGACCTTTTGCCATTTTTTGGGTAGAGCCATTATTCCATCTGTGAAGAACTTTTGTGGTTTATCGTCGAAAAACTTGGCCAAGTGATTTTCACAGTCCCTTTTTGAAGTGAATTTCTTTTCATTAAGGAAGTTTTGCAGAGACCGAAACAAATGGTAGTCTGATGGTGCAAGGCCTGGACTATATGGTGGATGCATCAAAACTTCCCAGCCAAGCTCTGTCAATTTTTGCCGGGTCATCAAAGATGTGTGTGGTCTGGTATTGTCATGATGGAAGACAGCGCCCTTTCTATTGATTAATTCTGGCCGGTTTTTTTGAATTGCTTGTTGCAATCTGGTTAATTGCTGACAGTACAGAGCCGAATTGAGTGTTTGGCTAGGTTTTAGCACCTCATGATAAACAATTCCCTTCCAATCCCACCATACACAGCATAACCTTATTTGGTGTCAATCCTGGCTTTGAAGTCGTTTGTGATGATTCACCTTTTTTTGACCATGATCTTTTTCGAACGACATTCTCGTATCTTACCCATTTTTCATCGCCCGTAATAATTTGCTTCAAAAATGGCTCGATTTCGTTGCGTTTTATTAGCATTTCGCAAATGGAAGTTCGGTCGATCAAATTTTTTTGTGTTAATTCATGCGGCACCCAAACGTCGAGCTTCTTTGTGTATCCAGCCTTACGCAAATGGTTCAAAACTGTTTGGTGATGGATATTCAGTTCCTTAGCAATGTCATGGCTGCTGATGTGTCGGTCTTCTGTTTTTTGTAAGATTTCATCGACTTTTTCAGTGATTGGTCGACCTAAGCGAGGTGCATCTTTGACATCAAAATTTCCCGAACGAAAGCGAGCGAACCATCTCTTGGCTGTGGCTTTTGATAAAGTATCTTGACCGTAGATACCACAAATTTTTTCACGAGCCTGCGATGCATTGTCACCTTGATCGTAGTGGTATTGTAAAATATAACGAATTTTTTCAGAAATTTTACTCATTTTTAAATGAATACAACTTTTGACACGAATGACGAAATACAAAACTGTCCATATGAAAATTGTAGACTGGAATGTCACCCTTCAAACGCATGTCAGTTTGATTCAATCTGATTAGTATTGCCCGATATATGACAACGAACACCATCTAGTGACAAAAAAGGCTCAATACTTTTTAGACTATCCAATATATATATATATATATATATATATATATATATATATATATATATATATCCTGTTATAATGGCAAGAAATGTTATAAGCTTTTTCGAAAGTTGTTTAAAACTTAACTCGTCATTTGTAGCTTTGCGTAAAAAATAATCAGTGACAGTTTTTGGATTCCATGTGTATTCATACTTGGGTCTAGACGGGCGAAGATTTGATAAACTTTTGAAAAACATTTGATTCTCTCATCTGCTGTGATATCGCAATTAAAAATAAGGCTGATCTTGTGCAGTTAATAGTACTGTATGATAGCTCTTTTTGGTATTCTTCTGTCAAGAAAATTAAAACTATCTGAATATCCGGATTGAAAAAATCAATCGTCATTTTTGCACAAAAATTCCACCATTTTTTTATTCCGATTTCGTACTTTTTTATTGTAGAACTGCCTATCGACGCTAGTGTTATATCCAACGATGCAAACGGTACATTTTGCCCAATTAGACTTTGCCGGATAATTTGCCGGCCATCAAGGAAAGGCTTTCCCACTGATTCATGCTGTTCCCTATTTCAAGAAGATAAAAGTTTTTTATTAGGTTTAAATTTCAAAGGTTTGGATACTAGCATTGAAAGAAATAACAAGTACCAGGGCTGAGCAGGCCAGTCCAGTACTACTTATATATATCCTCAGCCTGATCTTTATGTATCTTTTTAAGGACTTTTAAGGTAATACTAAAAGAAGAAAATGAATAAAAATAAAATCGCTTCCATTCTATTGTGAAAGCGTCGATTGACTCAGATCCAGGGTATTTTTTCCGTGATACCTATCTAGGGCACTTGTGGTTAGAACGGCTCACAAGAAGATCAATATCAGGTACTCCAAAAACCTTGACTATTTTATTAAATGCACTATTAGATAATTCATATTTTGTTTCAGGCTCTAATTTTCGTGACTGTGAGTCGGCATCGAAATTATCTTTCGGACTAATACAAGACGCGAAGATCCAAATATATCTGTGTTCGCACCAACGCCAAATTTGTTGAGTTATCGCATTTAATTTTTCGAATTAAATACTTTTTATACGATTCATATATGAAATAGCCACCGTATTATCCATTTTGAGCAAAACATTTCTATTCTTAACGTCCTTCGCAAAGTATTGTAAACCAAAATAGGCATAGCTTTTAAATCTAAATAAAAATGCAGACTAGGCAACATTACTTCTTATATATATGCTTTTTTCTTCTTTTGTTCTTTTCATCATAATTTTTTTAAATATAATTTTAATTTAAATTATTTTCTGAAAAGTTCTTAAAATAACTTACTAAAATCAGCTAAATAAATAAAATACGTTGGCAAAAAATGCATTAAAATAATTGATAAGACAAATCTGAGCGATACAAGATTAAAAATTTAAACGAATTTTATAATGAATAATATCTTTTTAATATTTCTTGAGTAATTATATATATATATATATATATATATATATATATATATATATATATATATATATATATATATATATATATATATATAACAATATAAATGGTTGTTGCAAAGTTACGCTGCATTATTATAACTTTTAATTTTAGTCAATAGTTATGTATTAGAATTAGAAATAATATTGGTTTAATGATGTAAACTTAATATTTGTTGAACATTTGTTATGTATAATTAATTATAATTTTGTTAATAATATATATTTGTACAATTAAAATTATAATAAAAGTGATATTAGAAGTTAATAAGTGATTTTTATTTATTTATTTATATATATATATATATATATATATATATATATATATTGTACACATTTATAATTATAATTATACTGTTGCTTGAAATTAATGCAGTATAATAGCAGATATTTATTTATCATTCATAATAAAACTGCGTTTGCTACAATTAATTAATTTAATAGAAGTAAGATTCATTAATAATATTCATTTCTCTTTTTTGGTCTTGATTGAATTGATGGCCAATTTTTAATGAAAATTTCTTATATTTTAAAAGTAAATAGTTGAATACTTTATTAATTAGTATCTTTTTAAAAAAATATTTATAACAAACTTAAATTTCATTTTACTCATCTAATGTATTCGAGTCTATTATTACTTTACGAATATTCTTGGACGCTATTTACTATAATCGAAAGCATCCTAAGGTTCAGTGATCCGCGTATTATAGTATATTCTTTTGTTTTCTTCGTCTTATGGAAAAAAAGGAAAACTTTTCTCGTGCGCGGCAGTAAAATATTATCAGAAATTAGAGGCAATTCACGGAAAAATACTTTGTACGCAGCGAATGTATAAATATGGAATGAGAGATGCATCTGAGCAAAATTCAAACATATAGCTGCTGAAAAAAAACGTATGAAAAAAAAAAAAAAAAAAAAGAAGAAACGCGAGGAAGCGAGGTAAAACACTTACAAATGCGTAATAAGCAGGTTTAATAAAGTATTTTATTAAATATGCAGCATACACTGAACAATAAGGTTCAGGAGAAACTTACACGAAGTGTCGATTTTGATTAAAGTTAAATATTTATTTTTATTTAAAATAGCATGAAATTGTAGATTATGTTTGATATTTTGTTGAAGTTTAATTAATGTGGAATTTTACCCGCAAGTGGGGGTAAGGTGCGACTTTTGCATTACTTTGTTTAATTGCTATAATCTATTAACTAAATAAAGTTTAAGAATATTTTTGCTATATATTCTATAGATGTTTGTAAATTATACGCTATAAAATAGTAAAAATTTAGTTTCACAGATATAGGTACGTATATTTTTTTTTAATTTTTCCTTAGGTGTAATAATTTTCCTGACTTACTATATATTTTTAGTCTTTTTTAAAGCGAATTAATGTTACGATGAAAAATATTTTATGACAGTAAAAAATATCTTTCTATAAATAAAATAAAGATTAAATTGATATAAATATATAAAGCGAAGAAACTAACAAGAAAATGAAACTATCTATAAAATGTACAAGATATTATCAGAAATGTAATGTAAAAAATGGTAAAAGAATAATATATTTGGTATATGTGAATGAAAGTCAATAAATATTAACACTATAAATCATTTTGCATGTTAAAAGTTCTATAAAAAAAAATTAAAAATTAATTTCATCTTCTTAATTACAAGTAAACAAAAGAGTAACTTTAATATCGAAAAATAAAATGACGTTTAATTTTCATATATATATATCAGAAAAATTAAAATTTGATGCATACGAACCATTTGAGGGTACTTTTTAACAATTACTTTTATGATCATAGAAACTTCACAAATGAAAATATGTCTGCTTGCTTGAAAATATTTTCCTTCCAACAATGCTGTCGCAGTTTTAGTTCACTTTGCAAAGAAAAGCAATAGTAACGTTATTATTTTCGCAACTCACGATAGATCTACTAAATAAAATATTTCATTGCTAGTAACATTTTTACGAGAAAGGGTTCGTCTCGGTATCTATAAAGTATCTACATAGTGAAATACGTGCAAAAAGTGCAAATGCAACGCCTACTTGAATAAAAAAACAAAAGAAAGAAAGAGAATATTAGAGAATGATGAACTAACCAGGAATTAAGTAGGCGTAACTGAATTTCATTAAATATGCAGAAACCATTATACGATCTAAGGGTTAAGTGGAAACGCTTTCACAATGTCGATTCAAGTGCTAAGATATGAAGACTAAGAGTAAGTAAGCGAAATGAATTGTTGTTTTTGATTTTTTATAAATTTAAGCTCAAATAATTATATGAAAATAAGTTTTCAAATTTATATTTTAAAGTAAAAAGTAAATTTCATTCATATAATATGAAACTATGTTATATATTATTTTAAAAATATAGTCAGAACGATAGTTATCGTTTTTTGTACGTTTGGTAACACTTTTGAAATTTTGGGCAATAATGTTTTTCAAAATTTGTTTCGTAACTTTTTCAAAATAATAATTATATTATTTTTATTTGGCAGACGGTGAAAATTCATCATCAAATGAAGGTATTGAAAACTGCTTAAATTTGAACTTAAAGCTGCTGTCGTACATAGGCATAGACGTATCGTTAATAGATAATAACCAAATGAAGAAGACAAAAGTTTTTTACCAACTTCCAATATTTATGACCAACGGATTAGGAATATTTGCAGCAATTTTACAAATATTTATAATAATAGAGTCATTGTCACAGCATGAAATGTTTATGGCAACCCAAGTTAGCAGTCATTTATTTTCAAATATGCTCTGCATCAGTAAGGTAATTTCAAATATAGTACAAGTAATTTTCAGTATATTCACCATTAAAATATACATAGAAGGATAAATAAATATTTTCTATCACACAATTATATTGTTAAAAATGCAAATAATAAGTTTAGGGTTACCGAATGGCAACAACAGTACCGGAACTGCAAACGATTCTACGTGAAATCAAAACTGTGTGGAAAAATTATCCACCGCATTACAAATATCGAGAAAAAATTTTAAAAGGAGCTCATAAAACGCTTGTTTTTTGTAAAGTATTTATCAGTGTAACTTTGAGCGCAATATTTAGCTTCGGTTTACCACCGCTTCAGTGAGTACGTGAATTTCATACTTTTGAAAGTTGACTTTAATAATATTACCATGAAAAAAAAAAAAAAAAAAAAAAAATTTAACATATATTCCTATATAATACGGGCCATTGAGGAAATATTTCTGAAACGTATATTATGAAATTCGCAAAACCGTTTTGAAAACGATTTTGAAACTGTTTTTACTATTCTTCAGCATCGTCTTAATAAAACCTAAAAGGCAGACATACTGTGATATTTCTAAAGCGTTTCCGAAATCGTTTTAATACTCATTTCTAAACGTTTTCAAGTTTCAGAACATGTGTTTCAAAATTTCTTTCGTTTCTTCAATCGATCGTACTATGTGGGTCAGCCTAAACGTATAAAGATCAAACATGTTTTTGAATTACTATTATGTATTTTAAAAATTTAATTTTAGCAATTATCTAATTCAATATTTTGATCGAGCATCAACCAATCATACTTACGATTATTCACAAAGAGTTTTTATTTTAAAATATCCATTTGCAATAAATAACTCGCTTACTTATTTTTCTATTCTCTTGGAAGAAGAGTATTTACTTTTTGCTTCAGGTTTATATTGGGTTTGTTGTGATACTTTGTTTGCGCAATTAACTACTCATTTATCTCTACAATTGCAGGTAAATGAAGAAATATTAACAATAATAAAATTATGACGTATAATAATATATATTTCCTTTCAGATACTTCAATACGATATTGAAAAATTGATTAATTATGAGAATACTGAAAGTCGCTTAAAAGAACATTTTATTATTTTTGTTGAAAGACATCGAGAACTTTTGAGGTATCGTTGGTCGATTTTTTATTATTTTACCTTAATTTTTACACTGAGCTATTAAAATGTTGTTCTTAGTGTTTGCGATTTGGTGGAATATGTCTTTAGCCCCATCGTCCTAACAACGGTGCTGTTATCTGGAATAAATATTTGCGTTAATGTTTTTGAATTAAGCGAGGTATTTTTAAATAATATAAAAGTATTAAGAAAAACTAAATTAGTAGTTTGAAAATTGGAGGAAATAAAATAGTATATTGTATTTTTTTAGACTATATCTAAAGAAAATTATGCTGAAGCTTCTCTTCACGCTTTTCTCTTTATGAACACTTTTCTTCAGATAGTATTTTACTGCACTTTTGCTGAAATGCTAACTGAACAGGTAATACACAATAGTTTTAAGATGGTAACATTTTTTATCTGAATATCGTTGAAAATTATTGACAATCTATATATGTATATATATATATATATATATATTGAATATTTTGTTAGACTGGTTTAATAAGTTATTCAATCTATAATTGCAAATGGACAGAAAAGAGTTGCAAAATAAAAGTTTTCCTTCAAATGTTAATTATGAGATCTCAGAATCCATTTTACTGTACTGGATATGGATTCTTCTCAATAGGTCACAAACGACTCACGATGGTAATTTCAATTTTTTTATGATTACCAATTGTTCTCATTTCTTACGTTATTTAAATAAATATTAAAATTCATAATTTTCAGGTCATGAATACAGCATTTTCATACTACATGATGCTGCAAACAACGAGTCAATAATGAGAAAATTCTTGAGCTCAAATAAATTTAAAATCTGTTAAGCACGCATGTGTATAATACTGCCGTCATTCGGAGAAAAGCAATAACCTCTAATGAAAATCATATCTAATTGTAACTTTTCTCTGCACGATGACAGAACACATACATATATTCATTTCATAAAAAAATACTTTCTCTGATGGCTTAACTTTTTACGTGATTTTTTAAATTCGTGGCTCTTGAAATATTTATTTTTTGTGTACAATGATAAAAAATGATGAAATGAAGCATATTCGTCAATTTTACAAATTTTATTACAAGATTGTACAATAAAAAATCAAACAATATAATTTGTATGCACTAATATGTAAGGGAAAATGAGATGAAGTGAGAAATCTGAATATTTCGCACCACATATCATTCCTTTTAAGTAAGCAAACATATCTTAAATTCTTGTTTCAATATCTTGCCACTTTTCGTAAATCATAGATGTCAACATGCACATAGTTGTTCTCTCCGTGTAGCAATTATATTAAAGATCCGAATAAGTATTTTGTGAGATTTTTATTGGCAATTTTTTTCATAAATTTTTCAGCAAAAAAAAAAAAAAAGGTAAATATATACAACGTAATTCTTATATAGCAATTTATTAAAATGTAAATATGTTTTTACAATTTGGCTTAAAATAAATAAAATTCCACCTTAAAAGTGCATTTTGAATAATTGCCGATAATTTTCTGCTAATTCAGCTCGAAAAATATGTTGATTTAAAAATCGACATAAAAAAGAACAAAATTAAAAAAAAAAAATTTTTCATAAATGTAGAAAAGAAGTTAAAAACGCGCTCTTTCAGATAGTATTGTTCATTTTCTTATAAAAGTAATACTCTTTTTATTTTTGGCCACAAAATAAAACTAATCCCACTTTACCTTAACTTCCCTTACAGAACATAATTGATACAGTAAATTTAATTTAATTAGACGTAATAATAGAAAAAATAAATTTTCAAGTATATCGTCCGTGTAACTTTTCTTGAATTTTTTCATGTTTAGAAAAAGATGTCAGTCTCAATGATGTTAAATTTATATTGTTCGAATTATGAAAGAAAGTGTTTTATAACAAAATTTTTCTGATTTGGTTACTTGAATTGAAGTTTTGGTAATGGATGTATTATTATAAAGAACAAATTTTTTTTCGCTGCAATTTTTTTTACAGATGTTTGTCGGTAATGCTGCATAATATTGTATTGATATAGTTGTATTGGTATAATATTGTATTGATATAGATATTAATCTTCTAGTGAATAATCAATAAAAATTATAATGCAAGCATCTCAGAAGATAATACCAGAAGTATAACTTCCCCTGCTAAGGCAACTGATTTTGCTTGTATATTATTTGATTAATTAAAAGTTATCAATAAAAAAAAAAAAAAAAAAAAAAAAAAAAAAAATATTTAATTTAAATTTGTAATATTTCTTAAAAATTTAATGTTCGAATTTTTCTCATCGCGTATATATGTGTACTTATAAATAATATATTTATATAAATCTTATACAAAATAATTTTTGACAAAGTTCCAAATACTCAAATATTTTTTAATAACCAAAAGTTTTTGGATTTTATTCTCCAAAAATTTAAAGTGTGATAATATATGCAATTTTTCTAAACATGATACTTTTGTTCACGAGGAAATGTGTGTAAATTATGATGGTTTGTTTGTTGATGAACGGAAACGATAGCTGAGTCAAATATACGTGGTGCAAGAATTACCTTAATTTGTTTCTATGTTTCATGTACATTATTTGATTTTCAATATGACACTTACATAATGACAAGAAGGAAACAAAGTTTCTTACTCAATCCATACGTCACCAATAAAATTATTACCCAAAACTGCAGCAAAGATTGTTAATTCACGGAATAATACTTAACAATTCACTTAAATATAGCTGATAAAATAAAATGAAGAAAAACGAGAGAATAATAATAATGACATAAAACTTGTTTTGCATTCAGACTTGATTACAATGAGAAGGTTTATTGCTATAAATGTGCAACAGTTAACAAGCTCAACCATTGTTTTACTTGAATTTAAACTTCATTCATTTATTTTATCATTTGATTCTATATAAGATACATTTAACGAAAACATTTACCTTGGTGCTACTACTACCGTTATAAAAATATATTTATGTGATATATTATCTATCAGAAAAAGACTGTTTTGACTGATTTAAAAGTTGTAACAATTTTGTAAAATTTGACTAGGTGGCTGGGTGCTTAATAAAACTTATTTTCATTGTACATTCAAAATTCCTTGAGAACCTTTTAGTTCTCCGACAAATTTCTCCATTGCTTTGCTTATTTTACCGCCTTCGATAAAAGTTAGTTTATCAAAATCAGTCTCAAAGTTAATCTCGATTAAGAATCAAGAATTTTGCTTCTTATTACTGAATAAGAATGTTATTGTGTTCTATTGGCGTATCTAAGAATCACTTCTGTTCCTAATAAATAGGAATACAATCACCTCTTAAGATTGTTCAGTTTTTACTTTTAAAAAAAATTAAGAATAATAATAATAATAATAATAATAATAATAATAATAATAATAATAATAAAATATTAAAATATGTAGAGTAGGATATCGAAATAATTTGTCTTATATTCGTCGTTAATATATTTATTGTTTGTACAATAGTACAATGCATAATAATTTTTGTCATACATTGTTTACGCCTCTAGCGTTAATTTACGTTGCAAATAAATAATAAATAAAGATCTATAGAACGCATAATGCGCGTCATGCTCGGTAATTTTATTTTATTTTATTTTATTTTATTCTCGTAAATTATCCTTTCGAGCGAAATTCTTTTGACCCATTGAATGTTTGACGCATACCTATACAACCGCTTAAATATAATAATTATTTACAAAGTGAGTAAATTTTCCATCTTTTACTACATTCCGCATTCTATGTCGTAAAAAAGGTGCTAGGCACCAATTTCATTACGATGCTCTTTTCTTTTCATATAAAAAACTAAGGACAAAATGTCGCATTTTTCTTCGTAAATTTCATCTCGTCATTTTCTTTTTTGTACTGCTGCCCCCTTCGCGATATACCACATGTTTATTTTCCATAACTAAGCTAATACTATCTTTGATCTCTGAAGTTCCATTTTTTCATCATTTTTCTATATTTATATTTTTGCGATGAAAAATATTTAAAATACCTTGGCTCTTTTTCCCAATTTTTTTTAATTTTCAATATTATTTTTTACTTCTTCTAAACATTAAATTCGAATAAAAAATTTTTAGTTCTTTAATCATTTTTTACTGTATTTGAAAAGATCCTTTTATAGGAGTCTTGTACGTATTGCACGAAAGCCCCTTTATTTTTATCTTTTGCTATACATACAATATTTTATTTGCGATTATTCGATAAAGGAAGACTTTTGCTAGTTACTTAGGGCATGACAAGCACGTGAGTACAAAACTTCTATATTAACTGAGCATAAAAGGTATAATAATATCCCATTTGCTAGTAGTACAAAAAACAAAATATCATGTTCACATATGATTATGATACGCAATTTTATTATACACTTATTACAAGAGGACACAATCACCTGTTTTTTTTTTTTTTTTAATTATCAAACGCACGGCATTCACACATCAATACAATAAACTTTACATTTAAACTTGTGTAACAGTCTTAAAAAAATTAACGCCGTTATACACGTATTAGTTTCTTAAAATAGTTGTACTAATTGCAAAATAAAATGTTTGACATTTTCAAATAAAAGATTTTACTTTCAATTCATAATTAATTTAAAATATTCGTCTAAACTAATTTTCCAATAAAAAAAATTAAAATTTAAGTAAATTAAAAATAATATTTAAAATTATTAATGTTTATTTAAATAATTTAAAAGTGGATAACAAAATACAAGCCACGCTAAAACAACAGATTTCTAGTGACTTCGTCCCCTCAGAAAATAAAATCATTTTCATTATAATTATTTGGTCATATTTCTTTACATTAAAAAAAAAAAAAAAATAATAATAATAATAATAATAATAATAATAATAATAATAATAATAATAATTGCGCTTAATCATACTCACAAATAAATTAAGCAATTTAATAAGACTAGCTAATACCGGAATAACAAAACTTTATGTAAGAGGTAATAGATGCAATTATTTCACATCAGACTACATACGTACTTACAAAGACGTTAGTTTTTCCGCGTAATGTTTATTATTTTTAGGCACCCTGCATTTATGGCAATACATTCTACATAAATTCTAAAAAATTGAAAACGGTCGAGAAACGAGTATAAGATTTTTAGCGAACAATTTATATTTGAAAAATGAAAATATTGCGTATATTTTTAATATCAATTACAATATTCCTACTTTTAGCAGGATTCCGTTTAAATTTTATGACTCGAGAAAGGCTATCTATCTGGGAAAAGTATATATGTACGTTTATACATAAATCACTTGTAATTATACTTTATTACAAGTAATTAATTATTTTATTTCTATATAATTGTATATACACTTATATGTATGTATGATTGTGATTGCATCTACATACATATATTAGGCAATATTGTTTTTTATTCATTTTATGTTCAATATTATGACTATTTTTTTTATAATGAAACCTTTTTAAAAATATTTTATTTAAAAAGTATAATAAACTAAATTTTAAATAAATTTGTAATTTTTTAAAAATATTATAAAAAATGAAATAATTTTTTAAGTAAACTAATTGATTTATTGTTAGTGAACGTAAGATATCAAAAATATATTTTATTGTTTTCTACACATGAAAATCAAATGTATGCACAATACTTTAATTTTCAATATAAAGATTATAAAAATAAAAACTGATTTTAAAAATATACACGAATTATATGTAGATAAAATTCGGCCGAAAAAATTTTTTTCAATTATTTTTGGCAAGAAACTTGTCTGTTTAGAAATAAATATTATTTTGAGATTTGAGAGTTTTAAAAACCAGTTATCCTTTACTTATTCTAAGAATTTTGTAAATTCGCGTTTCATTTTATTTCAAGGCTTGAAAATTCGTTTCTAAAAAATTATTTTTGCTATGCTACATTACTCAAGTCGAAATATGGCTTTTTTTTTATTAAATTGTTGTACAAGTGCTGTAGCCTTCTTCAGTCCTTATGTTCGAACAATAATAAGTCTCTCATTTTTCGCATTGTCTATTAAATTTCTAAACATTTAGGAAACTACAGTCTATTATTTACAAAACCTCTTTGACGCCATACATTTATCAAGGAGTATAAATTAGTGTAGCAAAAACATCGTTAGAGCATAATATTTTAGCGGTTTTTCTTCTTTTATTTTCGTTTAATAATCTAAACTTCCCTCAATTTCATGTGAAAATTTTTCTAAATTAGGCAGTGTTTCATCTTCATTTTTTATTAGTTTCTACGCTGCATTTCATTTATTTGTTTGTGTTTAAACGACATGCGACTTTTAAGTGTATGTGTACCTTCTGACTCATGTAATATTTGAACAATTAGCGATCACTTATTTATTTACAAAATACATTTTATAGTTTCTACGGTGTATGCTTTAGTACCTTTGAATAGCGCATAGCTCTAATTGAGCCTGACTGTTTGCACGTATAGAACAATTCAGAATCTTGTGATCGATTCAAAGTGCTATCTCATGGCCGTTGATGATCAGGAGTAGATTTCAAGATGTCAGGTTGTATAGGAAGACAACTTGATCCTACAAGAAATTAAAATTATTTAATTTAAAAATTGTATATTAATAATAGTAATAATGAATTAGTATTCAAATTGTATTTTTTTTCGGGTTAATTCGCTGGTCGACTTTTTTAAACCAAAGGATCTTTTACATAAGAATGGTCTTGATAGTGACGAGAATGAAGCCATCCTGTGATTGGTCAATCAAGTAACGTTTTCATTATTGTAGCCATTATTTTTATTTAAGTTATTAGTGTGAATATGAATTACTAATGCTTCTCAGTGGTTTCTCGGGTGTTTTGGAATAGTAGGAAGATATTGATGCGATTATAATTTTGTCAAATTCTACTGTGGTCCTGTTTCTGTTTGGTGTTTTAGTTTTACTAGAGCTGGTTGTATAGTGTATTTAGCCTAAATTTTTACTTTAATGTACTTTTATTCTTTGGCCAACCATCCTCCCTATAAAGACTTTGCCGCATGACCATGGGATCTTGAGAATCCTACAGCGTGCTGAGAAAGGCGTTAATTTTTTGGAATTTTTAAAGAAGTTTTCAATTTTAGGAGGTAGATTTACTATAATAGTTCATATTTTCTATTTGTAAAAGATTTAGAAAATGTCTGTAACGCCTTGAATATAAGAAAGCATGGTTGTAGATGTGGGCTTGGCTTTTTGATTAGTATTTTGAATGTTTTATTGTCTATTATATTTTTTGATGATTTTATTTATTTATTTTTTAGTGTATCTATTGGAGAGTAATACATTTTTTATAATATTTAGTTCATTTTGTAGATTATCTTTGTCTTAGAGGTAAAAAGCTCGATATATCAGTGACTTAATTACTGATTTTTTAAGACATGTGATGATGTGAATTGGCATGTAAGAATCTGTTGGGTGTGAGTTGACTTTGTGAATACTGCGTATCCTAAATTTTGTATATTGGAAAATCTATAGAAAGTTGTCACTTCTGTTCAATTTCCATGGTGTATTTAATGTTTGGGTATTGATTTTAAATGAAGTTAAAGAATATGAGGAGTTAATTGCGTCGATGTTGCCAGTTAGCAAAAGTTAGCATCGAAATAGCATAGCTACATCTTGAGTTTCTTGTTAGCTATGTTAAGGATTTATGTTTCCAGGATTTTCACGAATATATTAACAATAATTGGTGAAATTGGAGCACCGATTGCAACATTTGAAGTTTATAAAAGAAGTTGTTGATTAAAAAATATGTGTTTTTGAGAAAAAGTTTGATCAGTAGTAGAAAGTCAGTGAGAAAGTGAGTGTAAGTTTTCATAATGTTGATTGTTTCGGTTATCGGTACATCGATGAAGAGTGATGTAATAAATGTCAAAGCTGATAAGTTTTGAGGTTAATTTTGATGTTATGAATTTTCACAATGAAGTGTACGTTATGGTTTTGGTGATGTCATTTTAAGTTTTTTATAAATATCATTAGACAGTAGCTGGTTTATCTTGGTGTAATCTATTTTATTCAAGATAACGATCATTTTTCCTTTATTAGCTGAGGGTATAATAACATTGAAATGTTTGTTGATTTGGTCGAGAGCATTTTTCTTTCTTTGTTAGGTTAGGTTTTTGGAGTATGCAACGAATTATTATAATTGAGGATTCATGTAAATTTTTCTTTGTATTTAGCACTTATGTCTGTCGATGCTGAGCTGATGAGAATGCTAATTTAATGTAGAATTTTATAATTTAAAATGATTTTAGTCACCTGAATAGTGCAGAGTAAAGTAAACATTTCTATATTAATAATTTTTATGTTCGTAAGAGTTAAAATAAATAGGTGTCTGTTTATTAATTATGGCAAGGACTCAAGATCTAACAAATTGTTATATTTTCTTAATTTGTAACGTTAAATTCTTCGTTAAATTTTAATCAATAGTCGAAGAAATGTTATTTTCAATTTAGTACGTACCAGTTGCAGTTCTCATAGTAGATTTGATAGATCGATGAGAACCATTTCTTGTTAACGTATTCATTTGAGGAGTTCCAGGAAGAGTGTGACCCAAAGCATTCATATAATCTGCTATCAATAAAGTAATTTCTAATATCTAAACAGATACAATAATTTAAAAATTTTAATTTAATTAATGTGTATAAATTTTACAAAAATTTTTCAATGCAAATTTATCTAACCTTGGGTTTACTTAGAGCAAACAAAAGTTTTTGTTCAGCAGCTCCTTCATCTGGACACGCAACAAGCATAAAATCATCAAGACATCCACCAAATGTAACGATATTTGCATAGTTATATCGACACATAACGGCCATAGTCTGCAATTCAAGTAATGTAACACTATCTTCCGATACTGCAATCCATACCGTTGTTGGATCAGACTGCTTTAACTATGGAAAAATGTTAATTACACTTTATAATACAAATTCAAAATAAAAAATATTTATTGTAATATAAAATATAAAAATACTTTAGCTTGATATAGTGTAGCTCCAAAAAACGGCCACTTTCTTGTACAGGTTAAATAGATTCTTACGCAATCCAAGACACTACGTCCTTTCAAAGACATCCATTTTTCTTGTAACTTTTCTTGCAATTCCCTTTAAAAGCAGGATTTAAATAAATAAACCTTTCTTAATAAGCTTTTAGATTAAAAATTGTTTATGCATACCTTAATTGATCAGCAGTAATATTTGAGCGATACCTGATAGGATAAAATTTATCTAATGCTTGTAATACTAAATGATGAGGATTGCTACCTGGTCCGCTTCCTCGTGCTTTTTCAGTATTATATTCGCCAAAATCGATCTTTAAAAATAATAAATTTAAAAATTATAAAAATTAAAAAAATTTTAATATCGTTAAATTCTTTAATTTAACCAAAATTGTTATAAATATTTTCAAAAAATATTAAGTTTTTTTTTGTTTATTTTTATATACATATTTTTTGTATATAAAATTTTGTATATGCTTATCAATCAAGCATAAATAGTTATCAATTAAAGAAAAGATATCTCAAAGGAAGAATATTAAAACCAAGAGTAGAAATTCTTGAAGCAAGAAATTCATTTTTTTTTTTAAAATGGTTTTTTTGGTTCAAAATAATTTTACTTGAATCGAGTAAATTCTATCGGTGAATATACAAGTTTTTACCTGTGCCATGAGTGCAGCAAGTTCAAAGGCTAATTCACGATTGAGAGGAAACTTTCCTTGTACCACTTGTTGATTAACTTGATAACAGAGTAAAAGTCTTTCGCGATCAGTTTCCATTTTTGCAGCATGTCTCCAGTAGCACCGAGATTTATACGTCAGTTGAATGACCCTTGTGTTTTCAAATTTTCCGGATCCTTTTTCGCGTAAAGCCGTTTCCCATTTAGAAATTATATCACATAGCTAATAATAAATAAAATCAATTGAATGAACGATAAATTTCATAAATAAAAAAAAATTCTAATATGAGGAGATTATTAATATAAGGGTATGTTTATGAGCGTTTTTTGATTTAGTTTATTGTATATTATTTGTAAGAGAAATGAACCAAGTTGATTTTAAAATTAAAAAAATATCGTTACTTTAAAGAAAAAGGTTCGAGCAAAAGAACGCATATTTTTCTTACTTTAGCCTGCAAATCGATAAAGTGCTCAAGGTCTTTTTCGATAGGATCGTCGCTGAATAGTGTAAAACCGGATTGATGCACGTCTCTACATCCGATCTCCTGGTTGAGGGTAGCAAGGAATTCCTCGATGGTGGTGCTTCCGTCGAAACTGACTACCTGGTACGTACCGTTAAGAAAGTGGACAGGTATGGCGTGGGGTAAGGAGTGATGGTACGGATTCTTCAACAGAATCGAGAGCACCTCCATCCGCGATGGTTTTACTTCCCGGCTGCCGTTTTGCAACGTACGCTCCAACGCTCGCTCGCAATAGGCTGCGTACTTGCCGCATTCCGTTCTTTAATCGTATTATAAAACATTGTTAATTTATACTTAACGAATAAAAAACATTTTAGATGTAAGTTGATAAAAATGTTACCGTTGACATTGTTATTCCGAATTATTCAAAGTATTATATAAGCTAATACTTTATTTATAGATAAATTTATTGTGCTCGTTAAAAAGTTTTCGATCGGCATAAAACTTACGTGGCAGTAATATTAAAATAATAAAATAAAAGAGTAAAGAAAGGTAAGAGAAATTTTGTAAGTAGAAATAGAAATAAAAGAAATGAGTAAAAAAGGTGTACTCACTTGGTATCGGCGTTCCTCTGCAGATGCAACTTGAGGTACCAGAGAAGCCGGTTGTTGCGAGGCAAAAAGAGAGAGACGGCTAAGGCAAGCAGCTGCCAGCCTTGGACGAGTACGTACTGGGCCGGATTGGTTTTGCAGTCGAGGAGATTCGAGGAAGAATGGCCCTGCGCGAGCGGGGGACTGTGAGAAGTCGATGCGGTCGACTGAGCGTCCGCGTTATCGCCGGCCCCGCTAGTCCCGGGGCCTTGCGTATCGCAGGTGAAGAGCGATTGCGTGGCGCACAGCAGGAGTTGCTGCAATTTCATGGTATGCTGGCGTACTATAACCCCTTCTTATTAATACTGCACTTTCA
>OX465097.1:73077881-73103578 GCA_949987625.1 Chalcis sispes | reverse complement strand
CAGAGAAGTTAGTGGCTTATTGCCAAAAAGCTTGGACTTGCTCTATTGTACTTGAGCACTCACGGGTGTCCATTCACGTTCACTGTGTACTACAAGCACAAAAACCTTATTGCATGTGTTCGCTTTAATCGGATTTAAGTAATAAAAATGAAAAAAAGAATAAAAAAAGAGGTAAAAGAGGCCTCTTGTCCGACCTCTTTTCCAGTTTGTAGTTTTTTCTTTTTTATTGCAGAATCGCGAGAAGCTAATTTTATGCCTTTTTAAAGTTAACGATCGATGAAGACAATTTTACCTGCACTTTTTCGTTATAAATCCCTTTTTTTTTTTTTTTTTTTTTTTTTTTTATTGAATGCGCAAAGTAAATTATATACTTCTATTTTAAAAAATATTCAATTTCAAATTTGTCAACGGTATAAAATTTAATCATAACAATATGAAACAAACTATACACAGTCCAATTTCACCTCACACAATCGCACGCAGTGATGTTCAATTATGTTCTTTTCAATTATGTTCATATGTTTAAAAACAAAGAGTCATCAAAAGGTTTAATCAAAACCAGGAATAATATTTCATCATCACTCATACCCATATGCACAAACACATTGTCTCCAATGCCCGCATAATCTATCCGTAAGCACGCGCACTCTCTAAATTCGCTTTTTCTCTTGGGGTAATAGTAAATTAAAAAACATAAAAATATTAAAATAAAATCGTTCTCTTCATAACATTATAGATTCAGAGCATCGAGAGTAACGCAGCATGGGGAAGGTCAGCGACTGTCTGACTAAAGTCGAATGACCGCGAAGCTCATATAGTTATGCAGTAATAGTCTCTTTCTTCTTTATTTCTCTTTCAATTTCTCTTTCAATACCCTGACAATCTCGTGTGTAAAGATGCAAGCGTCTAAAAATGTGGTATGTGCTTTATTATCGTGCGAGAGGTGAGAGAAAAATGCTATAGATTTGTAAAAATTTAATATTTAAAATTAATTCATAAAAATATATGAATAATTAAGCAATGACGGTTGAGGATAGGATGATTCAGATTAAGGAGACGCAAGCTGGTATTACGATCAGGGGATTGAAACTTTGCGCTGTAAAAAAATCTTATTTACTTCGAACGATTGTCTTTAATTAGTTGGATAAATTTGCATAGTTTGATGGTGTCAAGTCTTGAAGATAATACAATAGATTTTTAAAATCAAAAAAGAATGAAAATAAAGAGCTAATATGTTGCTACGATGATTAAATTTCTTTAAGTTAAATCAATAAATTTACATTGAATATAGAATGAAAGTTCATTAAAAATGCACAAAAAATTTAAGAAGATTCTACTGTAGTATCTATTTTATAATATAAGTTTGAAAGTATAACCAATAGTCATAGGTATCGAATCTTTATGTGAAAAATTATAAACACAAACTGCACGCAAGTAAATCTTTGTTATGGAAATTCCAGATAAAGCAACGCTTTACTTATGTATGTTATTCCAGAATTTCAGTTTAACTCATCAGCTATGTACGAATATATTTAAAAAAGCCTGCGACAAAGCTAGAAGCTCGTTGCTTTTACATTATCAAAATTGCATAGCGAGTAAAGCGTTTTACCTCTTTTGAACTTTGCATTTGACATTTCTTTTCACGCTGCAATTGTAAAAAAGTTAAAAAAATTTCTTTTTCTTCATTTCGGTAAAAAATTGAGTCGCTGATATGGAAAAGCTTTACAACGACGTTATTTTTCAATTTATGTAAACAATTTTTTAATGATAAAATATCGCTCGTTTACATTTCCATTTATATTAAGAATCTTGTAAAACTCGACTTTTAGATGCATTGCACCTGCTCATTCCTTTTTCTAATATTCTATCGGTAGTAAAGTGGTATTGACTTCATCTCGTTAAATCAATGATTTGCGTATCTCGTTGATCAATGATTCGATAGAAATGATTCGATAAAACATTGCTCACCACGATAATTTATTTGCTTTGAAAAAGACAAATTTTTAATTTAAATAATTATGCCAAGGAATGTTAATATAAATTGTTAATTGACAAATAAACAATTATTTTCTTAAAAATTAGCAACGTTTATTAAAAAGGTTTTTTAAGTAGATAAAGAATATGAATACGATAAATATACGATAAAATAAACG
The DNA here is from genome assembly GCA_949987625.1 of Chalcis sispes. Lineage (NCBI taxonomy): Eukaryota > Metazoa > Arthropoda > Insecta > Hymenoptera > Chalcididae > Chalcis > Chalcis sispes. Next base: position 73,101,425 of record OX465097.1, on the reverse strand, counting down.
AATATTACTCGCGAATAAAGTTAAAATGTTCGGATGTATTGAATCAATCAATAGAAAGGCATTAAATTCTGAATAGCACATTTTAAGCAGCAGTTTGAATGCAATAATGTTAAATTAAAAGGCTCAACCAAATTAATTAAGCTAGCTATTTACTTTAAAATCGATAATCGTTAAAATAATTTAATTCAACGTAAAGATCTAATAAAATTCAAGTTTCATCAAATTTAACACTTTAAATATACATAATTAAAACAATTGTCCTAATAACATTTGAAAAAATACCTTCGTTTGCGTCAAAATTCTTCAACAACGCTATAAATTTTTCGATCAAATTGTGGAAGCACGCAAAACTTTTTCGCATAATCGAAAACAATTTCTTGCAAACTCATTGATCGAGTATTGCGTTTATCAAAAACGAATTGCTATTCGTTAAGTATCGCCGCAGAAGCTCCGATCCATAAATTTTTGGCATTCGAGTTTATCGAATCTGCATATATTTGCCGAGTGCAGGCGAGTAAGCGAGAATAGAATATGTGAAGAACTACAAGGAGAAAGTGAAAATGCGAAATAGAGAGAAAAAAGAGAAAGAAAGAGAGAGAGAGAGAGAGAGAGAGAGAGGGAGAGGGAGAGAGAAGAGAAAGGGATGGAAAAGCGGGGAAAAGCGCGGAGAGGAACGGGCCAAGAGAGTGTGGATCGATCGCACACCCATAGGCCCAAGACTCAAATTTGAAATTCATGGGGGGAGATTTATATCAAACGATGCTCTTTATTTAGTTTCTTTGTCCTTTAATGTCAAAGCAAAAAAAGGGAAGTTAATTCGATTCGATTTTTGCGCTCCGCTTAATTGGACGTGTACCAGCACTAGTGTTGATATTTTTTCTTTTGCTTCTGTCATCTTGGCAAATGATAAAACGCATACTCGTTAAAACTAACACACACGCACGTAAACAAACGCGTGAAAGCCATTATTAAGAGAGCTTTAGCGGGTAAATACAGGCAAAAAAGTTTTGAAGACACATAATAATAAAGAAAGTGTCACCCACGCAAAACAATTAATAGGCACAAGCGGAAGCAGCAACGTAATGCACACATGAACGACACGACGAACTATCCTGTTATCGTCATCGTCAGCTTCCGAAAGCAGGAAGCGATATATCGCGCACGCACTCCTTAACCTGCCGTTTACCTTTCATCTGCTCGTGTCACCTGCTGGGATCCATAATCGGCCCGTTCGTTCTCTCTCTCTCTCTCTCTCTCTCTCTCTCACGTGACTCTCGTTTTTTTTGCTTTCCTCTTTTCTTCTCGTCTCCTTCTACCTCGTCCTCTGCTTTCCCCTTGTTTCAATAATATTATCGATGCGCAAAGAGAAAAGTAGAAATTATGAGGGAACAAACCGTCACTCCTTGTTTTTGTCGGTGCACGCAGTCGGACGGCACGCACACTGCGCGGACAACAACGTATCCAGGATTCGTGCGTTTTATAAGCTCGGGGCACAAGACAACGGGGCACCGGCGCCGGTCCGACGTTCTGCCATCTTGGCAGCGGAGCCTCGCTACTGCTAGGTACACGATGTCTACTCGTGCGCGCGCGTATCTGTGCATGTGTGTTTATGCACACAAGTATATCAATCTCTCTCTCTCTCTCTCTCTCTCTCTCTCTCTCTTTCTCTCTCTCATTCACAGTTTCTTGTGTGTGTACGGCTAAAAATCAATGCACCACCGAGGTATACCGCTTGGGACTCGCTCTTCTCCTTCCCCCTGTCTTGACGGATTTACACACACACACACACACACACAGAGGTGCGCGCCACCATTTGCGCTCCTTCTTTCGCAAATATATTTCGCATTTTGCGTGGGAGTCTCAGCGCCTCCTGGTGTGTGCCGTCGGTGTGAGATAACCGATAAACGGTGCTGGTGGTACAGTCGGTAAAAGAAAAGATGGAATGTTTGGCCACTTTGTAACGCTGCACCCTATGAAGAACCACCGACGATCGATGGGCTTCGTGGGTAAAGATAATGTTTCAGATCGTTCGATGGTATTGTTGCAAACGTAATCTACTTATAGTTATGTATGTTCAAATTAACGTATTTTCACTTGTATATTTATATTAAAATTTTTTTTAATAAATAATTTTTTATTCAAAGATTTAGCCAGAATAAAGTTTTTTTCTTATTATAGTAAAAAAATTAAAATATTATGCGATTCAATTAATACTTAAAATTTCTCTTAAAAAATAATTGGAACATTAATACTTAAAAAGTCGTTATTTCTTAATTGTAAATAAAAAAACTTTTTCAATTACTTTTTTTTCAGTATAAAATATATATATTTATGCATTGTATATCCAGCGATAGGTTTGTTTATATGGCATTAAAGTTTTAAAAGTAATAATTAAAATATTACTTATTAAATGCCGATAAAATAATAAAATTTATAATAAAAGTAAAAATATAAACAAATGAAAAAAATATTATTATTTTATATAATATTTTATATAATATGCAATAGTGATCGTTAGCTAAGGCACACCGAATGATAAATTGTTGATTAAACGAGTATCCATGTGGATTTCCGCTTTGACGGGCAATTATTAATAGATATAATTATAATAAAGCGACGAGGAGCTAGGTACCCGTGTCGATAAGCTCGGGTTAACTTTGGTCGGAAAAACGCGCTATAACTTGCGTGCAGTTTGATATTAGGAAGAAAAATACAGAGCGCGCGTTGATTCTGGCGCTAGCCGCGCCTATGATATCGCAGACGCGCGCGCGCGCGCGCGCGTGCAGAGACAAGCAGCACCACCGGGAAACGTATCGACGGGAAGCCGAGGAAGAACACAACCTACATATGCACTCGATCCATATCAGACAATTGGAAAATTGGAACACGCATATGCAACATACCATATGTCTATGCGAGTTCAGAAAACTGCGGACGCGTATTTCTCTCTTCCCATTTCATCATCTTTATCTTCTTAGTTCTTTTCCCATTTTATAATCTTAATATTATTCCTTTCTTAGTTCTTCGTATTTGAGATTCCAAGATTTCCGAGCGGTCTCGACTTACCTTATCCTCCGCCTCGTCGGCGCGACCCTCCGCCTCCAGCACTCGCTGCTCCAACTCCGACAGCTAGGAACAAAAGAGAAAATACGACCCGTTTAGTGCGGCTTCTCATTTATTATTTATTATTTATTATCATTTATAGAAACTTTATCTTTATCTATTCGATTATGATTCATAATTATTGAACCTTTTTTTATTACATATATAATATTTGCTTTATTAAATGTTTTATATTATTAGTTTTACTAGTAAGTACCTATTAATTGTCGTAGATATTTTCAAGAGAATCTTAAGAAACATTCTGTATAATTTACATTGAAAATAAATTAACCCTTTGCAGTCAAGGCCTTTTTTGCTAAAAATGTAAGTCGAGCCTAGTCCACGAAAGTATTTTCGGGAGGAATACCTTATCACACATCGTAAATAAGCAGATCGAGTTACAAAAGACCGTAGCACCGTAGGAGCGAAACTTGAGTTGGCACTTCAAAGTAGCCGGGCGCCGTATCGGCGCCGCTCGAGTTGACGCTTCAAATCTGGCGGGCGTAATTTCGGTGCCGCTCGAGTGCAAAGGGTTCATCATAATAAATTTTCAAAATATTACTTTGATAGTTGATTGATAAGAAAGTTATGATGTGTTTTTTTGTGCTCAAATATAACTGCTTATTAATGCATTGTTCTTGGTGCGATTTAAAAAATTTCAAGAGTTATTGAAAGCTAGAATTTCCACGTCTTGATTTTTGATACTAAAGTTATTTTTAAATTATTAAATTTTAAGTAAAAGGGGAATATGATGGAATAAGAAAAATTTCATTTACGATATTTTATGCTCTGAGTTTCTACCTGGTCACAATGCGAGGAAAGCTAAAAAATTTATGCTTCATCTTTGGTCTATTAAAAAAAAGTTAAAAAGCGCATATTGCAAAGATAGTTTGAGAAATTCAGATTTGGCGACATGAAACTTCAAGATGAACCTCGCACCTGAAGTCGAAAGGATCTCGACGACGACATTTTCAAGGCTTTAGTGGATAGAGAACTACTAATTACTACAAAGGAGATTGGAGAAAAGTTAAGAGTTAATGCTCCCCCCCCCGACACACACACACACAAACACGCGCACACACACACACACACACACACACACACACACAAAATTAATTATTCTTCCTTATCAAATCCCATCATTTTCTATCAGACTATTCAAGCGGTCGCTGATACGTATACCTACGTAATTCATTAAAGCATACAACAACATAAATTTCCTATGTACGACAGGTACATATGATAGACTTCGCACAAGGTAATCAATTCTGATACAAATAATAGCACAATTAAGGCTCGATCGATCGCACAAGAATTAAAACTTCGTCTAATTTTACCTCCACGATATGCGTAAACGGCTATATCCAGCTAAGCTCTCTTGCACTCTCTTGCAAGAGCTAATACCAAGAGTTATTTCTCGATACGCGTGCAACAATTTACTTTTATACAACAAAAGTTTAATACGTAAAGAGTAGCTTGAGCTTACACTGAATTTTGTTTACATATTAGGTATTGGCATCGATTGTGGCGCGCAATTTCTTTTTCACAAGTACTTTTTTTTCGTTCACGGTTTCAATGACGCTTTCTTCTACTCTATCTCTCTCTCTCTCGCTTTTTTCTTTCATTTTTTTTTACTAGGACGAGAGTATTATACATGAATAGCATATTATAATCGTAAAATATTCACCGCTGCAGTTTTTGTCAAAATGCCAAACGATAGTAGTTTCTCTCCTTTTCCATCTACTTTTCATTTGTTCGTTTCCTATTCTTGATTGTTAGGATTTGTAAGATATTATAAGAATGGGAGAATAAGAGCTTTTTGTGTCATCTTTCGAATAAAGATTCTTTTTTTTCCCCTTTTTTTATTTACGGTGGAGTAGTTCCGTTGTGCAATAAATGTTTTTGTACTTGAGAAAATTTAATGCATTTTATTCTCATTTTTTGGTCTTTATTAAAATTAATAAAAATATTAAATTTTTTATTGGTATTGAAAAAGTACCTTATTATTTTTTATTTTAGAATGCAATGTTAAAGTTATAATAAATTTATTATTTTGAATTAATTTTATTTGCCAAATATCTTTTTTAAATTTAAATTTACATACATGAACTTTTCTAAAGCAATTTATTGTTTAATTGCTGAATCGGCGGATAAAACATATTACATCCACAGTCCATTATTGACCAAAATCAATATTTTTTTCTTCATCAAATCGGAAAATAATCATATATTATGCGTTACATATATAGTTGCTCGTTAAGCCGAACGATAAAATCTATGTGATTAGCGGCGTTCTCAAGAGCGTCATATAATCTAAGCAAATTTTTTGAAGAAATCGAATATAATCCTCGCTGAACGGATATTTTCTAAGATCCTATAAAAGAGTAATCCTTTTCCTCTCTTTTCCTCTCGCTCTCTCTCTCTCTCTCTCTCTCTCTCTCGCTCTCTCGCTCTTACTCTCTCTCAATTGACAATCAAACGCGTAATGCATCTCTAAATATGCGGCGAAAATGTTTTCGTGATGCGCGGCGTGATGTTCGGTGATTAATTAAAATCTGGGGATAGTACGCGAACCGTAAGGGAGAAAAAGAGAGAGAGGCAGAGACAGTTAGTCCATACATGCGCACATACACGAAAGCATAAGGGAAGAGGTCGGCTTAATCCACATTGTACCGCTCGGAGCCTTAAGTGCAGTTTGTGTATGTTGTCCCATCGGTCAACCGCGAAATATAAATTATACCTTTCGAGCACTTTGGTCTGGAGCATCATCTATGTCTGTCTATGGGTGTGTGTGCACGTGCGCGCGCGTGTTTGTATTTGTATGTGTGTGTGCATGTGCGCATTTGTGTACATGTATCCTGGGACTGGCAAACTCCTACGCGAATAATTACCTTGTACTGCCTACGGAGGATTATTTATCGAGACATGGACACTCTATCTCTTTCCCTCTCTCTTTCGGTATTATTTATTCAAAGGATTCAGTAATTTGCTGGTCTATACGCATAGGTAACCAGTTCTTTACGTCCGCCTTTATGTACATACGCCCTATTTTCACTGACGCAACGTATATGCACGCGCAAGAAGAGGAGAGGGTGTCACAGTATTTTCGAGGCCGATTACTGTTGGGTTTATGGCATGCCTCCATATGAATTTGGGTGAGCGTGCGAGAGAAAGAAAGAGAGATAGATAGATAGATAGATAGAATAGTATTTATTGAGGCTACGGGATATAATCCCATGCAGCCCTGAAAAAGAAATAATACAAGTGTAAACTTTTACAATGTTGTAGAAAAAACAATACATTATAATACTACTCGCTTTTGTAAACTTAATAATACGCTGAGAACATAATATAGCCGGTTATACCGAAGCATTCACAATAAGAAAAGAAAATACATTTATAGATGAGTGCGATGATAATAGCAATAATGACAATATGTAACTTATAATTTATAACATAGTTTTCGCAACTAGATTAGAGACACCATAGATAAAAATTTGAAACAAAACTTTAGCCCGCCAAGTAGTCATAGTGCCAGATTCAGTAATCTATTGAGTGTAATGTCGCGAGGAACCGGGTTTAATACAATGCTTGTATCACGTGAAACTCGAAGACTCCACTGTGCGACCTCTTCAGCCGTTAAGAGCTTACGTAGTATGGATTTGAAAGCATGAGGAAAATGGGAATCAAACACAGGTAGTCTCGCTGCAAACTGGTTAATGAATTTAGATGCCGTGATATGGAAAGAGTTTACCAAAGTTTCCGTACGCGGCGTAGCAAATGACAAAGGCGGTTGGATTCTGCGAGCTGAAATCCGCCAGCTTGAGACGCTCGAAAGCAATGTTAAGAGTCTAGCTAACACATCGTTCAATAAGTCCCGAGACTAACAACGAAAACAACATTTTTTTTCAAAAATCATTTTTATTCATCAATATAATCTCCTTTTAGAGTGATACAATCTTTTCAACGCCTTTCTAACATTTCTTTGCTTCAAAATAGGCTTCAGTTTCGGCAATGACCTCCTCATTCGAGCCAAATTTTTTTCCCTGGAGCATTTTTTTGAGATCAGCAAAGAGCCAGTAGTCGCTGGGGGCTAAATCTGGCGAATACGGGGGGTGGGGAAGCAAATCAAAGCCCAATTCGTTCAATTTTGCCATTGTTTTCATGGACTTGGTGCATTTTCATGGTGCATTGTCTTGGTGAAAAAGGATTTTTTTCTTCTTCATGTGCGGTCGTTTTGCTGTGATCTCCTCCTTCAAACGTATCAACAAGTTAATATAATAATCACTCTTGATCGATTTACCTTTTTCCAGGTAGTCAATGAAAATCACGCCATGTGTATCCCAAAAAACAGACGCCATGACTTTGCCAGCAGACTGCTGCGTTTTTGGACGCTTTGGGCGGCTTTCGCCAGCCATGCGCCACTCAGATGATTGCCGATTCGACTCCGGAGTGAAATGATGTATCCATGTTTCATCCATGGTCACGTATCGACGCAGGAAATCCTTTTTATTGCGAGTAAATAGCGATAAACAGCTCTCTGAATCGTCGACTCGTTGCTGTTTTTGTTCCACTGAAAGCAATCGCGGCACCCACTTGGAAAAAACCTTTTTCATGCTCAATTTTTCATCAAGGATTGTAAATACGCTTTCAGATGATATCTGTGTCATTTCTGCAATCTCACGGACCTTCACTTTGCGATTTTTCATTACAATTTTTAACACTTCACTCACATTTTCCTGTGTAACGGCTTCCAATGGCCTACCCGAACGTTCCGCATCGTTTGTGTCCGTACGACCACGTTTAAACTCAGCATACCAACGACAAATCGTTGGTTTGGATGGAGACGAGTCCGGGTAATGTTTTTCAACCCATTGCTGGGCTTCTACGGTATTTTTACCCATTAAAAAAAAATGTTTTATCAACACGCAAACTCGCTTTTTTCCATTTTTCAAACAAATTACAAAGTGACTTTACTCTAACCTCGATAACTCTGCTGTCTGTGATCCGATCGACGTGAAATTTTTACACGTTTCATGTAAAGGTTCGCACTCTATGGAAACGTGGCCAATTTGGTACTAATAGCACCATCTCTGGGTTAGTCTCGGGACTTATTGAACGATGTGTTAGGTAAATAGGTTGACCCGTAGAAATGATGTTAAACGCCAGCATGGCGACGAAAAGTAGGCGCGAGAGAAAAGAGAAGAAAGAGAGAGAGAGAGAGAGAGATATTGTTCATGTACGCGAATATACCGTGTAGGGGATTTAGAATTAACGAGTATTGGGATGTTTAAAGAACGCGCGTGAAGAGCAGAGGACCGTCGATAAAAGAATAGATGTCGGTGCGAGGTGATGCTAACTTGATGCGATCTGCACTTTGATTGGATTAAGGTTTTGGTTAGTTATGCCAAGTTAATGTTTTGCGCTGGAAACCGATTCGTTTGTACTTAGGTATTGAACCGATTCGCGATGAAATTTTTGTTTGTTTTCAAATTTTAATATCTTTCCCACTTATAATAGTTTATTACTTTAACGTAATCTAATAATTTTACTTTCTTCTATAATATTGATTATTATACTTTACAAATACTATGATAAGCAACTTCTACAATTATAAACTAACTTATTATTTAAATTTTATTTGAATAATTTTAAATGTTATAACTTAATGCTTTACTGTGATTATTGTATAATAAATCAGAATACTATAAATAGTACAATATAATTTGATTTAAATTATTCAGGACTTACTGGAAAAGCACAAGGTTAATTTTAACCGTTTAAATTTATAATAGTTTAAATTAAACTTTATATTACTTACATTAATATACATATATTTCAACAATAACATGTTTATGTAACAATAGAAAGCAACTATTGAATATAAATACTCTTTTAAAAAATATCTATCGCAATACAAATTGTAACTAAAAAAATATTCAAACAACGCACATATATTACTACTGCTTGAAAAGAAAAGTAAACGGTGAAGTAGTAAAAAAAAGTAACACGATTATTTCTCGACTCTATTTCTCCTTTTTAATCATACATTACTCTCCTCGGACTTTAGAAGTATACTCACGATACACGAAGCACGCATTATCGAGATTACAAATTGAGAGAAATTCACGCTGTTCCTCATATTTTTATCGTAGACTCTCAAAGATTATATATATATATATATTAGTTATTTATGTACCATAAGCGAGCCTCGCGTCATTACAGCTTGAGGCAAAATATGTTGTGGATGGATAGTAGGGCCGCAGTCGCGAGCGCAGCGAGCGACTAAGGCGCCTCTATCCATCCACAAAATATGAGCCGAAAGCTTTAATGACGCGAGGTTCACTCATGGTGCTTAAAAAATTTTTCAGCCTTGTAACCCGTACGAAGACTCTTACTTAGTTAACAGAATAATTAATTTTATTTTGTTGCATATCAATTAAATGCAATTTCGAACCCATACTGACAGTTCGTAAACTACAGATATCGTCTGCTAACGCATGCGCATTTTGTACACACACGCGTACATGTACATGTGTGTCAAAAAGTGACAGACAACATAATGTAAATATAAATATAAATTATGAAATTAAAAAAAATAGTAAATGGATTAATATTTAAAAATAAAATTAATTCTTGAACTATTATTATTTATTACAAAATATAAATTTCTTGAGTATATTTATTAAATATTTATACAGAATAATATTTTTAACAAAAGTTTTTTTTATAAGATTTGAAGGCTTATTAATAATATTAATACTATTATAATTAATATAAATACTTTCTTATGTTATTTTTATCATAACAATACTATATTTGTTTAACACATTTTTTGTATAATCAATGAATTTTAGTCTCTTATTTAACATGAAAAAACAGTAACTTTTTTAAATATTTTAAATTTAATTTCTTCACACAAAAAACTTTTAAATCATTTATCTAAATCACAAACAAAATTATAAACTAAAAAATTATCACTTTAAAATCACTTATTATTAAATTTTTTAATTTTGCGGGATTATATTAGACTTAGCTTTTTCTATTAGTTTATTTAATTCACGTTTGCATTCTTCATCACTGTCACTATCACTCGTCTTATTTTCATTATTTAATAAATTATCCATTTTTATTCTTCTTCTCACATATTAAGAACGAATATTACCGACACAACGATACACTATACTGAAAGAAAACAAAAGAAAAGCAGAGCCCCGTGGTCGCTTGAATGTACATACTGAGCGAAGGAGAGAGCGAGACAGAGATAGGGTGGTCACGTGGGAGCAATGGTGCGCGCGCTCTTATCGCTATCTCATTCTCTCTCCTATGCTCAACATACATAAGTCTTATTACGCGTTTCGAAAATATAAGTTTCGATGAAGACTCACATGCTAGGCTATATGAAGCGACAAATACATAGCAGTGGCGCTGTTAACTTTTTTTTCTCCTGGCACATATACAGCCTAGAAGGACGTATAGAATGTCTATACAGCCTAGGAGGACGTATAGAAAAATGTTAATACGATCGAGAAGGCGCTTGCGCGTATGGAAACCATTTACACGCTGACGATGCTCCGTAGGTAAGAGTCGCCGTACGGGTTAGTAGGCTGAAAATATATATATATACATGTGTATATGCGTGTATCTGTACCGTAAAGGTCAGTATGTCGAGAAATTCAAGTCCTTTTCACGCAAACACGAGAGACGCCTTACATAAGTGGCTGAACGTATGCGTCTTGTGTCGCCGGATGACTCGCGGTTACCTTTGGTCCCTCATTCGGGTGAAAAAGAGACGTTGAAATATATATAGTATGTGTGTATGGGCGATGATGACGTTGATAATTTCGGAAATTTGATGTCGCTTTACAGAGCTCTTATTTCTGAAAGCTGATTGTGCGTCTATTGAAAGGTATTGGTTTATTTTGTATTCGATCTAAAATAGTTTAAAGTTTTTTGTTCACAAGATCAAGTTTTTTTATCTCTTAACTAATTGATTTTCGTAAAATTCTTTCTAGAAAAAATATGCAGTCTTACAATTCAAAATTAATAAAATATATTATTGACTATTTTTTAAATTTATTATTGACTTTTTTTTTATATATTTTATTAAATGATATATGTGCACGCACACACACATACACACCAACACACACGCGCACGCACGCATATATAAATATATATAATTCAAATTCAATGAAAAAATTACTTAAAATGTTTATTTTAAAATTTTACTATCCAAAATCTTCAAATTTAATAGCTAAAAAAGTATAAATAAAAATCTAATTTTCATTCTTTTAATAAATAAGAAAATAAAATAAAAACAAAATAAGTTTTTAAAATACATTATAAACCGTAGTAAAAAAGAAAATCTCTTATTACGCTGTATTCTTGAACTATTAGATTAGAAACCTTATTTCCCAACTTAGAAATCTAAAAAGCGTTTCTCTCCTTCGATCTACACTTCTTCCATTTCTATTTTCTTAATGGACTTTTTACCCTTCCACGTTCAACAGACTGGCTTTCGAGGAAGATAGGAATCGACTTAGATTAGCTGTAAAGGCAACTTAACTTCTCTTACTGGTTACCTTAAAAAAGTATCCATCTTCTCGGTTGAAGCTTCCATCTTCGTATACTATTTTCGCTCCAAAAAAAAAAAAAAAAAGTATGATTAAACCAAGGTAACGACATCAAAAGCTCTAAAACCTCAACCAATATACAAGTAGAAGCCATAACAGCAACATCAAGAATAATAACAGAAACAATAACAGTAATTTGATTTTAGTACAATATTAGATAATTTAGCCATCTAGAGGTAAGATTACGTTCGGGTATCACAAAGACGTGGCGTACATAAACGTGTGTCTTTTAATCCTATATTGTCGAAACAGAGCCACTGCACTGGAAAAATTCTGGCTTTTCTCTCTACCATCGATTTTTCTTTTATTGTCCAATGTGCAGCAAGGATAAACGACGAAAGAAGATGAAAGAGAGAGTGAGAGAGAGAAAGAGAGAGAGAGAGAGAAAGAGAGAGAGAGAGAAAGAGAGAAAAAGAAGGAGAAAGTACTTCTTCTTTTTCATTTCAGCAAAATGGACGTAGATCCGCTTATGAGGCGCTTGTGCGTTTTTTCTCTTGCAACTAAACCAATTTAATACGAGAGCTCCTCGGCCTTTACTCTTCTTCGATGTTCCATAGCATAACTTCATTTTACTATAACTTATATTTTTTATTTTTAACAATTGATTTTATATATATATATATTTTTTTTTTTTTTTTTTTTTATTGCCAAGTTTACATATGTATGAATATATTTCGAAACTTTATAAGGAAATAGTGGTTACAACTCAAAAGATTCATATTGATGCGTTCTTGCATGAAATCATTTAGCGTTGAGTGTCACGATAATTGTGCCATTATACCTGTTTTATGCTATAATATCTTCAATAACTATTTCTACAATGCTTTTTTCGGAACGATAACATCTATTGAGAATCTAGATGTATGACCTTAAAATTTTTAAAATTGATCCATCGCTTACTGTCTAATATATTTTTGAATAATTATCAAAGGTAAAGGGTGCAAATAAATAATTGATTATACTTTAGATTCTATCTTTAGTAACAAATTTTCAACAACAAAGGAAAATATTTTAATGCATATATTTAACCCGTGTGACTTTCACACAAATCGATACATTTAATCTGCGTAACACATGATTCTGGTTTTGATATGGCAAATGGTAGAGCAAATAAGAATGGCAATACTATTCCTTTCTTTTTTAATTTCTATTTTTAATGTATATAGTAAAAAATACTGACAAACATTTTAATCAAAAATCTGGCAATAACTAAAAATAAAAATATATATATGGCATACTTGTATGCCATGCCAGAGCCATACATAATTTATGTACAGAAACAAATAGACTAAGGAGAAATTTGGAGGCGTGCGTTATCGACGTGACCGCGGTCACCGGAATGCTACTATATGTAGAACCGAGTGAAAGGGAGCGAGCAAGCGAGAGAGAGAGAGAGAGAGAGAGAGAGAGAGAGAATCTTTAGATGTCGACGTAAGCAAAAGTCTAGAAAGCACCGAAGAAGTATAATGCGAGAAATTGAAGACATTATGGGTGTAGGTTCATAAGAGAAGGCAACATTCTCGATAGCGACACTAGCTCAAATCACCTGAGAATTGCTTCTACGTCTCGCGTCCAGGAATCTTTCCACTTCGTCTTTATCCATCAAGCCACTTTGAGTAAGTATGGACGAGGCGTCTTTTTCTCTTTCATCTTTTCTCTTTACTCTTATCACGCGCATTTATTTTTCTTCCTTCATTTTCGAGTTCTTTCTTACGCTCTTTTCGTACAAAAAGGAAAGTACGAGACGTAGAAATTTGATACCTAGATGAGGAGAAAAACGATGGGGAATCTACTCATTTTAATTACACGTGCCCTTATGTATGTGCACGTGTACGTCCATGTGTGATTGTACGCGTATGCCGTTTAGGTTTGAATAAAATTGACCACTTGCCAAGTTTGAATTAAACTGTAAGGTGGATTCTGCATTATAATTTAAGGAAAATCATATGTAGTCGTGGTGAATTATTTCCATAGAAATAAACAATACTATTCTCGATGGTAAATTTGCTGGCTAAATTATAGTTTTATTTCGAAGCATTCAGAGCTTTACATATTGGTATATTAATTATACATATAATTTATAAGTGCAAATTTTGTTTGTTAATAATGAGGATTTACTCCATTGAAAAGATTAGTGCGGTTACTTTGCAAACACTAAATGATATTGTTTTCTTAGATTGAACAAAATATTCAATGTTTTTACTTTTATTTTCAGAATTTGTGACGTTGAGTTAAGGATGCAAAAATTTGAACTTTATTGTTAAGTTTTAATGGACTTTAAAATACATTATATACTAATGTAATTAACAATAAATAATAAAGTGAATAATGTATTCTATTTACAGAGATACAAATTAAAAAAAATTCATTTTAAGCTAATGTAACATAGACAATTGAGTAGCGTTTTCTAATCCCTGTTATATCATTAACTCATTTCAATTCATACTTTTTGCTTAATTCCTTAGGTTCTCAATATCATACATATATGCACAGACTCTGTCTCTCACACACACGCACACGCACACGCACACGCACACGCACGCGCGCACGCGCACGCACACACACACACACACACACACACACATGAGTCTACAAAACTTTTTTGCGACTCGCGTGCAGCGAATTTTATTCTCTCTCTGTCTCTCTCTCTCTCTCTCTCTCTCTCTCTCTTACTCTCTCTCTCTCTCTCTCTCTCTCTCCTACAACCTCATTTTCTCTTTTTCTTACTCTCTCTTTTTACTTCTATCTATTTGTATATCTCAGTGAGGCTCTTTTACGTGATACCGCCGTTATGCCATTGCCTATGTACTCATAAAGTACATTATGCAAGAGAAATACGCATTCATCTACGGTAACACTTTCTGTAGCAGCGCTTCCTCCGAGATCTCGACTTCTCGCTTCTTCTCTCAATTTAATCTATCTACTTTTTTATTATAGCCCTTTTTTTTAGCTATCTAGTTACTAGTCTTCGCTGTTCTCGAAAAGCTTTTGTACTGCATTAAATCGGAAAACTAACAATTTTTAAATATTACGGGACTTGGAAAAATTCTCGTGATATATGATCCAAAAAAGATTGAATGTTTGTAAGCAGATAGTTGGTAAACATGCTTTGTTTTATAAAAATTTTATTTTTTATATTAAAATTCAGTAAATATAAAATGAGTTATCATGTCGACAATGTAATTAGTTTATTTATTCAATGAAGTTATCACTTACATTTGACAAACAAATTAATATTCTGAAAAATTTATTGCTATTTTAGAATCACATGTTTGTAACAAAATTTAGGATTGGTCATTGCTAATTTAAAACAAAAAAAAAACCTAAATCGAATGCTAAATCAAAATTAAAAAAAATCATAGAAACAAAATTTAAATTGCTGAGCCAATAATTCAATCAAAATTTTCTCGTAAATTAATAAACGGTTTACTAAACTTTTTATTCAACCCTTGGACAAAACGTCGGAAACTCATTTAAACGCCTTAAAACCCATCTTCGCTCTCTTCAAAATAACTTATTAATTAACTGATATTCTTTAAATGCATTGCAGCGCGTTACCCCGCTTCTTTCACGCTTTTTTCTTTTCGCGATCCCGCATAGACGGTTACAGCTACTTTTACTCGTATATGAGAATTATGAACGCGTAGGAAGGAGAAAACGACGGTCGTAAAAACTGCTATGTGTGAAGAGAAAAACGGGGGTTGTACACACGCAGCTGGGACCGCGCGCGAAATCATTGCGAAAGAGCGGCTCCCTGTATTGTAAGATACCGCAACTTAAAATGGATGGAGGGAGGAGGTAAAGAGGGGAGAGGGAGGGAAGAGAATGCAAATCACATCGAATGCGCGCGGAATAAAGGTGAAATTTAAGACACGATCGTCGCTTCCCGTTTATCGCCCAGTAAAAATGCTGGTTGCTTGCGTCTTGGTGTACATTGTCATTTCTTTTTGTTATGCAAATCCTGCTCTCTCTCTCTCTCTCTCTCTCTCTCCTCATTTTTTTTGTGCATTAAAAAAATTTTTTAAATACGCTTTTATTTAAAGAAATAACTAAAAATAATGAAAAAAAATTTTTTTACTAAAAAGAAAAAAATAATTTCGTTCATACTTTGATTAACGCAGTAAAGTTTCAAATAACAAAAGCGTGGGACACCACGCTTCTAAGAAGTATGATTTTATGTCGTAATTGTGGACACATGAAAAGTGCTTTACTATTATCCCATGAAAACTCAGCAGCAGAATTATCTCATCAAAGATCTTCACTTCTTAGATCTTAATGCAGGCGCTTCACGCTTTTATTTTTCAAAACTTTACCGCATTGATAAAGATATGAACGATATTATTTTTTATTTTTAGTACAAACATTTTTTTTTTTTTTTTTTGTTTTTTATTATTTTTAGCTATTTTTTAAAAATAAAAGCGTACTTTAAAATTTTATATTATTTTAATCATTTTAGCCATATTTTTTATCTTTCTTAGAATTGTGATGTTATTACTAGTTCTAGAGTAATTACTACAAGCAACACAGTTTGCAAAATTTAAAAGTGGCACGATAAGGTACAGCCCATCGAACGTGTATCGGCATTATAGGCAACACTGTAAGTACCACACAAACGCGGATTTCGCTGAAGTCTTTTTCCGTTCAAAATTAGCTATTTTTAAATCCAAAAATTTAATATGAAAATAATTTATTTCATTATAAACAATATATTATAACTCTATTTCGAATCATTAAGCAAGATTTATACGTATGAAAAATTTTAATTTCGTACATTGTCGGCAAGTACGATACGTAACAAAAGAAGGACAAAATTTGTACCTTCCAGTCTCGACAGATGCGTCGAAGTTAAATAAAAGCGTATAAAAAGAAAGAATAAGAGTGTAATGATTGAAAGAGTTGGTAAATAAATACATATACTACGGATTATTTTTCTTTCACTTTTATAAAACGTGCGATGATTATAAGCGAATTATTATAATCGATTATAAAAGAACGTGTTTGCTGGAAAAGCTTGTAGGGATACGAACTGATTTATTTATTTACTAATTCTTTAATATTCTAAGCAGTTAAAATAAAAATTCATGGCAATGATGTAATTGATAATGATCATAAAAATTGGATTAAATAAAACTGTGAAAATTATTCAGTCGTTGTTCGTTAAAATTTACGATTTAATTCATAATATGAATATTTGATTTTGTTTTTGAGACAAAGCGTACTACTTTGCACGCGTACGTGTGTGCGTGCGGATGTATTTATTCTAGCTCGCAAGGGCCGTTATAACATAAATTATCGAGAGAAATTTTTCACAGCTTCCTCCCTCAGAGGAAGTAACAACCTACTCGCGTATATTTTTAAACTTGGCCAGCATCCAATAAAACTACGTTCCTTTCTCGACTCACCCTTCTTGCAACTCTCGCAACCCTTCTCTCCCTCCTGCTTTCCCTCGTTCAGGCACCGAAAATCGCGAGCGAGTACGAGTGCGCGCTTACTTACATCCTTGGTAAAGGTTTCAAAAAAGGTGAATGTATGTACATATAGGTGGCAGTCGACATGCATGCAGCAGCACCATCGGTTCCAGTAACACACATCTAGACCTTAACGTTGCGGCTAAGGTCGAGCTAGCGGTTTCTCGGGTTTTTCTTTTCATTTTTTCTTGTATTTTTTCCCCTCACTCTCACTCTCTCTATTTCTCTCTCTCTTTTTCTCTCTCTCTCTCTCTCTCTCTCTCACTCACTCATACTGTTTCCCTCTCCTCTACCCTTCCTTTTTACCAGCCGCGAAATAATTAATACATCGGGATTCCGAGGGCGATTTCATAACGAGGGGATATACATCGTGCGGAACTTTTATATTTCGTCCCTTGCTCACTTCTTTCTCTCCTTTACTCGCTGGTGTGATAATAATAATGACGATATACGCACACTTGTAATTAAAAGTGATAACAATCGCTGGTGAATTTCCACCGCGATGGTAGTGGCGAACGATGAAACCCTTGGCCAACGCTCACCCGAGATAGTTAACCTTTTTCCTTTTCCAATTTTTCGCCATGTTTTCGCTTTCGTTTTTTCGTTTTGACTATATCCGGGAAGGAAATTAACGTTGGAAGGAATAGGTATAAATTTGACTTGCATATAGGCATTATAAAGAAGGAAAACATTTTAATAAAGACATTGCTGAGAGATTAAAATTATAGGGGTTTTAAGAGAAATTTCTTCTTTTGTCAGTAATATATATTTTTTGCTTAATATAAGGAAGTTGTTTGGAAGCGAAACCGTTGTGTTTAGAAATTTTTTTGGTTAAGTTAATGTTTAGACCGCGGCTAATTAGATATGGAGAAAAGCATAAGATTTTTTGCAAAATTTTTTATGAAACATGGTGCGGGGTAAATATTTTTCTTTTTAATTAATTAACATTTTCAACTTTAAATTTTACCTTACGAAATATTTTATCAATCCTTGCGAAACATTTTATAAAAAACTAATTCAATATAATGGGCTAAATAGTCATACTAAACAAACGTCGAAAATTTTTATAATATTGAAAAATTTTGTACGTTTTGATAACTTTGACCTTTCTCGCATTGCCAAACCATTAAAAATTAGCAGCGACGAAAATTTTGGATAATTTTAACTCGAATAATAAAAGTTTGATACCATCTTGATTGCTATTCCCTTTTGCTTTTTAGAGTAAGTAAAGTTAACGATTCGTCGATGTGTGCGTAAACGCAATGAATTTTAAACCGTCGAACTGTCAAATACTCGAGATCGGTGACCTTAAAGTACATCCTCTCGTGCCGCATCGAAGCAAGGGGCAAAACCAAACGCACAAAGGCCACGTAGAAGGCGAATCAAACGAGCTAGCGCGCTTTTATCAATGTCACTCCCCACTCGGTTGTGCACACCTCTCGAGGGACGCATCCCTGGGATAGCAAAAGATAGGGTTGAAAAATATTGGTTCTATAAAGCTAAAGTCAGCCCTTTGCCGCTTTTTCGCCAGCGGCTAATTAACGTACAACTCACAAGAGAGACAATGAGAGAGAGAGAGAGAGAGAGAGATAGGCGTGAAGCGCAGGCTTAATGATCTCTCCAGATTTTGCGCGAGCAAACAAATATGTGAGAATATATAACCTAAACGTGAACACGCCGCTTATATGTATACGACGTCTCAGAGGCCCTGAAGCGCGCGCGTCTGCGTTTTTGCAAGGTATGTGCCGAGAAGTCAAGAGTTGGAGTCGCGGATACGGTCGCTGTTAAAGTGGCTCCACCAAAAGTGGACGCGATACCGCCTTCGACGATATCTTTGATACGTTTGGAAATGTTTGAAAAAATGGCTATTATTTTTTAGTTACGAGAAGAAAGAGAAAGAGAGACCCTTTGGTGTATTAAGTGTAGGGTAATTCCATAAAGTTTTTTTCGCGTGTTTTGTGGTATCGAATGTTTTTTCACGTAGATGGTTAGAAGAAAGATCATAGAAGGATTTGATTTTCCTGATTTTAATAACCGAGTTATAATTTACCATAAATAATTTAATTATTCTACGAATTTTATGAATGTTTGAAATAGAAATTTAATATATTGTAACTAATACAGTCATTAAAATTTGTTTATCAAACATTATAATGGACGATTAGCCAATTATTTGTCACTTTCAAGATAGAAATTTCGTAATAGAAAGAAAATGAGCGGGGGGGGGGGGAGGAGTGACTAGCGTAATTTTTTGATTAGATGATTTTGATGCTCAGTATATCCCATATGATTTGAACACATTATGCTAATTTGCCGTGTGCAAGCTCATAGATGAAAAAATTTAATGAGCCTCCGGTCGACAATGAGAACTCACTTTGCATTATGAGCGTTTCGCGCTTCGCGAAAATGCGCTTTCAAAATTTCGGCTATTTCTAATCGGTAAAACTTAATTAATAACGATGATATATATATATATATATATATATATATATATATATATAGGGGACGGATAGACAATAAGGATAGGTTAAGGTTTGCAACCAAACAAAAATTTTTCAAAATTAACTTCTATAATCCGACTTTCGTTAATTAGGAACTGAAATTGTTAAATTTTTAAACATTAATGAAAACTTAACTCAAAAATGAAATCTTCGATATAATTTTTTTTTTTTTTTTTTTTTTTTTTAAAGCTCACTATTATCTGTTTTTCCCGGCCTAGACGGATGAAAAAAAAAAAAAACTATTTATTTTGCTTGCCCACACATTTGTTAAAAAAATACTCGTGTGCAATAATGTGAATATAGTAATAATATAATTATTTTCAGCAATAATAAACTAAAACGATACAAAAAGTGATCAAAGCATCAAAGGAATTAAATGGTAAACGATTGAAAAAAAAAATCAACACATATAATTATCTTTTAAAAATGAATATTCTTTTGTGAAAAACGGAATTATCATCTTACTACCCTCATTTATCTTTAGTTGCAACCGGCAGGTCGCAACTGACTCGTAAGCAGCTAGGTCGAGCCTATCACACGATCCTTCTTAGTTTCTTTTCAACAATTACACGATAAACTAGACGGATGTTTCTTTTTGTCCAACATTTCCGTCTTGTCGTTCCGTTCCCTGTATATCTATGTTTTAAAATTAATGCGTTTATAATTGTTGTTGTTTCTTTTACGTGTACCCACTGTAACACTATTCTACGCGCATCCAAAGCGCTTTAGAATCACCGGTCACGAGATGATGGACTAAATCAGTCATGCGTTCAGGCCTTGTTGCTATGCAATCCGTGCAAATCAAGCAGCGCGCGTGTCTATAGCATATCTCTATATCTTCCGCTCGGTTTTACATGCGTGTACACGTAGGTAGACGCTTGCGGTCTCGATAGATAGATTTTAAGCGAAGGTAAATGTATATGCTTAAACGCGACATACGCAATTAGTATATATGCGTAGGTGTGCGTGCGCACGTCTATCTCGCGCTCGCCGGATGCGGTGTACCTAACGTCAATAAGTGGCCCTCGAGACTTTTAACAACGTTGGTCTGCATTCGCTAAATTTCGCCACTTTGGAATTTGCCCAAAAATTGGTCATGTCTGCGTGAATTTTGCGGTCGCATTGAACTACTATTAAGAGTGCCCAATGAACACGCTTAAGTTTTAACTGGTATATAAGTATAAGGTGCGGGATCTACGGTTTATTCGGCGACTGTTTTTTATGAAGAGAATAAATGAACGACTGTTTTTATTTATTATATTCAATGATAAAATTCGATTATTTGATCGATCGATTAACTTTCGACTAGTAAACTTGTAAATTTGAAAGTTTATTGCTAAAAATAAGAAGAAAATTTCTTCGTAATTTCAAAGCCTTGCATAAAAATTTACCGTATCGTCAGGGTAAAATCAAGAAAGAGTTTTCTTTACACACCGTTATTGTTTATTCAGAATGACAACTGTCTTTTTGATCATAAGAAATTCTGAAAGATATTTGATAAAGATATTTCCAATTATTTCGTACCGTCGTCCAACTTCTTTTCTCTTTTCTCCACCGTAACTTTTTCAATGCCTAGACACACCGTAATTTTTCCCATAGTGAGTGATAAAAAAAGAAATAAACCAAAAAACGACTGGCGCGGTAATAAAGGTGGTGCAAGGAAAATAGAATGTGGTAAGTAACAGCGGAAAGAAGTAGAAAAGAAAGGCAAAACAGGCAAGTAAAGTAAACGAGCGAGTGGATATATAAAAATTGCATCGGCACAAGTCGGAAGTGGGCAAATGCGCGTTAAGCGTGTACGTGCGCCAGCGGTGTTGCTGCTGCATGGGATCCTCCTTCTCTCCCTCGTTTTGTCTCTTTCCTTCTCTCATTCGTATGCGACTTTTATAACGCTTTTCTTTCTCTCGTAAGGTGTCTTTTCGTTCCTCTTCAAACATTCGTTTTTACAGGAGCTCCCGCCTTTGCTTTTCTCTACCTCGTGACGACTATGCGTATTCGTATGCGTGCGCGTGTCCCATCGCCTATTTATCCTACCTGCCTCTCACTTTCTCGCAAAAAGCGAACATTTGAGAGCTTTTAGTTTATTGGAGTTGAAATGAAGCTTCTCTCTCTCTCTCTCTCTCTCTTTCTCTTACACTACCTTTGTGTATAAGAGAGAAAGAGAGAAAGCATTAGAGTATAAGTCGGACATAGACGCGCTCGACTAATGCCTGCTACTTTTCGTGCTCCGCTTATCTATTTTCTCTCCTCTTCTCTCTTTCTCTCATTGTGTTCTGTTTACGTCGTAGGTACTCGTTCGTTGATTTTTTCTAGTCGTAAACACTGTAAGTACGGAAATAATTAGAGTGTCTTAAATACTGCGTCTATTGCGAGGTTAACGGGTTTAACTTTAAGAGATTACCGTCATTTTCTCTTTTTCTCCGTTTTTCTCGCATATTCGAAAAGCCAAATCAAAAAACAAAAAATCGTATCCTCGTACTCTACATCTCGTGTGCGCTTGCTTTCACATACTTCCGCTTGGTGCAATTTCCGTCATTCTAGGCTCGCTCTTGTTCGCTCGCGTCACACTTTCCTTCAACAGAACGCAAAGGGAAAGAGAATAAAAAGTGACAAATGCGACGAACAATAACAGATTTCAAAAAAGGTAAGAACGGACAGCCAGCCACCTATGCTGATTTTTGAGGAAAATTAATAAAAAAAAGGAATGCGTTTGGGAGGGGGGGGGGGAGGGCATGGAAACTGTGCATGTTGCTGTATGTTATGTAAAACCGAGTTGCGTATACACACACTTACACGCGCGCTCACACGCTTTCATGTGTGTGCAGGTGTATGCTTCTCCATGTCGTTGCAGTCGGGTTCGGTGCACTTTTATCGTACCCGAACCGCTAATGTTGCTTTTTTGACAATTAGGATAATACGTTTGTGGCAACAAATGAAAGGATTTTTTTTTAATTTTTTTTTTTTTTTTAATTATTTTAACCCTTGGTTATTTGCCTTAGTTAAACAAAAATAACAAGAAAATATTTTTTTTCTACAAGTAATGCGCTTGATTAAATAATTTTTGTTATATTAGGTTGCCCCATAAGTTTCTTCCCTTTTTTGATGCGGAATGAATACACGATATTTATTGTTTAAAATTGATTTAATATCCCATCTTGATTAAATGCTTATGTACCATTGTCTTGGGAATGTTAGTGGCATCCACTATCTCACACACACTATATCGCGGATTTTCAGCGAGCACAGTCTTGATAAAGTCCGTATCCGTCGTTGCTGGGCGGCCGCTGCGGTCTTCATCTTTCAACTCGAAATTGCCAACTCTAAATTTCTTAAATCAATTGCAGACGGTCCTAATAGTCGTAGCACCACTCCCGTAAATGATGCAAATCTCGTCTGCAGTGTCCTTTGCACCATTCCCTTTTTTAAAGCAATGAAGCATAACATGCCGCAAATGCTTCTTTTGGCTCTCCATATTGAACGGTGCAGAACAAATTTTAAAAGAGACTTTGTAACCAACGAAACGTATTTTGAAAAATCTCTGGGATGATTGAAACCGATGCCATAAACGGCTAAGAGATAAGCCTGCATGTTTATGTAAACATAGCCAGTTAGAGTCATTCATAGCGTGGCGCGGAAAAAACTTATGGGACAACCTAATAGAAATCAAAATCAGTCCAATAGTTTTCATGATATAGCCAAATTACTTTTATTACCATATGAAATTGTCAGCTTTCCATATATTTATACAGTAAAGTCGACAACTTTTTCAATAGTCGACGAGTGAGTATTTAAAACGCGAGTGTGTGTGAAAGAGAGAGAGAGAGAGAGACTCTAAAA
>OX465097.1:73050444-73077681 GCA_949987625.1 Chalcis sispes | reverse complement strand
GAACGTTTAGTTATTTGAACACAACTTATATTGCTTAGTGATTTGAAAATTTTGTCTTAATGAAAAAATGGAATTACTTCGTATAAATTTTGGCGCAATGATTTTTTACGACTTTAGACGTGGATTATCAAGACATAAGTGCATCGATCAACTAACTTACACCATTCATTTTTCAAAAATAGTTGTACCAAAAAACATTGTGGCTATATGCAAAATAATATTGCAAGATCGACATGTGACTTATAGTGAGATGAATACATCCTTAAACATTAGTATGACGAGTATATCAATAAGATATTGAACAGCAATCCACTGCATAGGTCTTCCAAAACGAGCCGAATCCGATAAAAGTGATTCGTGCACGAACCACTTCGAAGCAAATAAATAAAAAGTACATTAAAATGTTAGTATATTGAATTTATAATTGAATAACATAAAATTAAATATAAAAATGACCGAGAGCAATGTGAATATTTATAAAAACAAAGTGGACACGTTTTATCCTTTTTAAGTTTTATTTCAGTAATGCACGTAAATCTTCACTTTTTGTACAACATTCCACACGCATTAAATATTAAAGAGTAATGAAATATTTTGTATGTTAATTAAACTAGAATTTTTGGAGTCTCTACACAAAATTCAATTAGCATACAAAATTTCATATAAATATACGCAAAAAGCAATAAAGCTGAGCAATAACAGCAAAATTTATGCTTGCGTTCTTGCCACTGGAATGAGATAGGGAGAGAGAGAAAAAAAAGAAAGAGAGAGAGAGAGAGAGAGAGAGAGAGAAGAGAGAATAAAAGTTAGTAAGGAGAAAAGATATTAAAAATTTTGCATACAAAATGAGGGAAACGAGAGAGTTTACAAATGTATGATAACAAAGGCACCAGAGAACATTAACGATGCTCTCCCTTGCTCCATCTTTCTCTCTTGTCGGTTATCGATTATCGGATATTAGTATTTTATTATAGCAGGAAGCAACGGTAGGAGTTGAGCTTTCAACCGCCATAGCTTTCAATAGCCCCAAGAGAATACGACGACGTTGTTGTATAAGCACAAGGCGAAATAACCTCGCAAAAATTCTTCGAAGATGATGATTCCTCGACCCGCCCGCTCGATTCTGCATCGCCGCTGAAGAATAAAAGTTAAGTAGGCATTAATTAAGGATACCCGATGTCGTCGTTTTCTAGCAATTATCGACTTTCGTCTAGACGATCAAGAGTTCGTTCGTATACGAGAACGTGTGTGGATCTACGCACACGCACACGCACACGCACACGTACTCGCACACGCACTCGCACACGCACACGCACACGCACGCACGCACGCACGCACGCACGCACGCACGCACGCACGCACGCACACACGCACACACACACACACGCGCGCGCGCGCGCGCATGTGTACGAATGTCCGTTCAAGCCGACAATGTGCGCGAACGTTTACGATAAGAGCCTTGTCAATATTGCTGCTCTCTCTTTTTATCTTTTTTGTAAAAATGTACCTAGTTAAAAAAAAAAAAAAAATGTGTGTGTGTGTGTGTGCGCGTGTGTGTGTGTGTGTGTGTGTGTGTGCAAATTCAAATTACACTTGAGCAAAAATTTTGAAAGTAATCATAAATTAATTTGACAACATAATTCATAAATTTTCAAAATATTTCAAAGCAAAATTTAAATAACTCATCGAGCCCCGTAACATAAATGTCTCAAGATCTTTGCGAAACTTTACTTTGAAAAGTTGCCCCTTGTGCCTGTACTATTTGATAATACACAGATAAGAGAGAAGCGGGCAGCGTACAACGGTGGTTCAAGATAATTAAAAACAGAAGATAATTTCATCGCGCGATATGAGAATAGCCGAGCATTCGTGAAAGTAATATTCAGCCGCAATATCTTTTGACCTTCCGACGACGTCAAAGACGACAACGGCGAGAAGGAAGAAGACGTCTACAACGACATCCTCTACTAGCTGCTCGTGCTTTCTTTTTCTACTTTTCTCTTGTTCGTCGTTTATGTGCTCCTATCCGTGCACGTTTCTTCCTAATAGTTGTGCTTGCATATATATATATATATATATATATATATATATATATATATATATATATATATATATATATATATATATACATACATATGTACATAACCGAACACCGAGTTTTCTTTGACTAATACTTACGAGAGGAATTTTTCATTCGCGACACTTTATTTGTTATCTCGGCCAAATTACAAATAGTGGTAGTAGTGCCATCGTGATAATCAGAATCTCCGGTTGTTTTCCAAAAAAAGTGAACGTCAACACCGACTGAAGCTGAAGAGAGAGAGAGAGAGAGAGAGAGAGAGAGAGAGAGAGAGAGAGAGAGAGAGAGAGATAGAGAGGTACCAAAATTCATGTACTTACATAAAAAAATCGCTCAAAGAGCAATTAGCAAGTTATTGAGAGAATTTTCTTTGAGTTTAATTGGTAAATTTCATCTTCTAAAATTTTTTCTCTGGATCTAAATGATATTAAGATATTAGAAAATGGTGAAAAACGTTATTTCTAATAACGTTAATTTTATTGAAATTTTATAACGAATAATAGAAAATTTTTTAATTCGATCCATTCAAATTTTATTTTTGTTTTTTTTGATGCATTACTTATTGCATACATAAATATAACCTAATGAGGTGATCAATGATATTCTTGCTTTATTCAAAATAATAAAAAATCCAACGTTATAATAAAAATTCGTTCGATTTTAGCAATAAATTTTAATTTTTTTAATAAAAAACAGAACGTGAACCGATAAAAATGATAAAAATTTTATAAGAAAATATTCGTTTTCATTAAAAAAAAAAAAATCACAAAATTCATACGGCACTCAGTAACAGCAATATAACAACACCAAGTAAAAATTTTAGCCATATTTTATTTTTCTCTTTCTTTCTTTTCTTTATCGTATAAGTTTGAAAAAATAAAATGACATAAAGAAAAACATAAAAGCAAGGAAAGTCTTCATAATATTTGATGAACTCGCAATGCCAAAACTTGAAGAGTGAAATTTTGGAAAATGGATATTCAAGTGTGGACGCGGGCATTTTAAATTTAAAAAAGCTTCATTATTAACAATTTTACAATATTTTATAGAATAATTATTTCACAGATTTAAACATAACTTTTTATTCGATTATTTTAAATCCAAAAAGAAAACTTGTCAATTAAAAATATAACCACATAATTTTCATCAATAATTTATTATAAATTTCAATCTGTAGCATCATCAAAGTAAATATTTTAATAATTAAAATAATAATAATTTTGATCGTTTAAACTAACAAATAGAATTAATTATTTTTCCTCAGTCAATATTTCGATAAATTCGAGTTGTTACGAGGAAGAGAAAGAAAACTCGATAATAACCGAGTAACGAATAACTACATAAATCCAGGCAATAGTTTAACGTCAGACGCAGCTTTGCGGTGGGACAATTTAATTTGCGCGAGTCTTAATCGACGTTGCTAACAGACTGAGAACTTTTCGGCGCTCTTTCGCTCTCGGCTCAGAGTAAGCGATCGCAAGAGGCCAACGAGTTCCAGTGAGTTTTGGCAAATTTAACGGTAGACGAATGAGAAAGGGAAGGACGAGTACGACGACTCGATCGTAAAAGTTTTTATACCTGTACTAGTAAGGTTTATCTTGAGGTATGTATGCAACCGTGCGTAGACGGATTTAACGGGAAGTGGCTGTGCATATTAATGGCGAGCTCCGCATTACAAAATTTTTATTTTATATTTGATTAAGTCATTGACTCTGCGTGCTCGTTAAACGATTTACGAGTCGAGCGAGTATAATCGTATATATGTGCGCACGCGCGACAATATTTCTGTTAACAAAAGGGCATAATTCAACTAAAATATTTGCAGGTGTCTAGTAAAGTTTAATTAAGACTTGTAAGAGATAAAACACATGTCTCGACGTGCTCTCTTTGACTTTCTCTTGACTGTTTTAGATTTTATGTGTTTTTTCACCTTGCTATCGTGTATTACGATGAATTTAGTGCTAGTAGAAAATATCGCGAACCGTCAAGGCTAAATATATACTTTCTTTTTTTTACGTATTAATTTTAATTATAATTCGTACAAAGTCATTAAATTAAATTTAAATCAATATAATTTAACATTAAATTTTCGCAAATTTATGGCCTTTCAATAAATCGAAGTAACGTAGGTTTATCATTTATAGCTTTGTCGGTACTACTATACCGATCATACATGAAATGACAATTTCCATGCGAAATTTAATTGCAAACTGTAAAACGTATAAAATTAATGAAAAACGTAAAGCAATTTCAATGAATTAAGAAAAAATTCTTATATTATGCGAAGTTTCATTTGTGTATTAAAGAAAAGAGAAAAAAAGACAACAAAAGCATCAAAATTCCTCGTAAGAAAGGCATTATTTTTTATCACGCGAAGAAATGTACGAGGTCTGGCTATTAAATAACGAGACTGCGCGCCTAGAGGGCGCCGTAGAGGGGTGGGGAAAAAAACGAGTAGTGCGTTGGGTATCTAGATATCTTGTCTATGCACGTACCAAAACACGTTCTCGTCACTATTATTGTATTTGTGCAGTAGCGGTTTGAAACGAACGTGTTTTTTTCTCGTGCCGAAAACCATGTGTG
The DNA here is from genome assembly GCA_949987625.1 of Chalcis sispes. Lineage (NCBI taxonomy): Eukaryota > Metazoa > Arthropoda > Insecta > Hymenoptera > Chalcididae > Chalcis > Chalcis sispes. The sequence continues at coordinate 73,073,018 of OX465097.1, read as the reverse complement.
ACGAAAAACAGGAGCAACGTATCAATCTCAAATTTCTCGTTAAATTGAAAAAAACTCCGACTGAGTGCTGTTAATTGTTGCAAGAGGCCTATGGGGACAATTCTCTATTTCGTGCGCGTGTTTTTGAGTGGTGTAAGCGCTTCAGTGAGGGCCGAGTAAGCACTGAAGATGACCAACGTCCAGGTCGAAGCAGTGACCAAAATCAACTAAATTGTGCGTACAGATCGTCGAATGAGCATCTGGATGATTTCCGAGGCTGTAAACGCCGATAAAGAAATGGTTAGACAAATTTTACACGAGGAATTACACATGACAAAAGTCTGTGCGAAGTTGGTGCCAAAAAACCTGACTCCTGACCAAAAGCTCTTGCGTCAACAGGTCTGCTCAGATTTCCTTGAAAGGTTAAAAAAAGATTCCGGGCTGATGAAAAACATTATTACTTGCGACAAAACGTGGATTTTTCAATACGATGTTGAAACAAAGCGGCAATCGATGCATTGGAAGACGCCTGAATCGCCCAGAATCAAAAAAGCAAGGATGTCCAAATCAAAATTCAAGGCAATGATGATCGTTTTTTTCGACATTAACCGTATCGTGGTGACTGAATGGGTTCCAGAGGGTCAGACTGTCAACCAGACTTACTATTTGTCAGTTTTGGCAACACTGCGAGAACGAGTTTGTAAGAAACGGCCCGAGTTGTGGAAGAACAACTCGTGGATTTTGCACCAGGACAACGCACCTGCCCATAACGCGCTATCTGTGAAGCAGTATTTGGCCGGTAAGCGCACTCCAGTGCTCGAACACGCGCCGTACTCGCCAGATTTGGCACCGTGCGACTTTTTTTTGTTTCCGAAGATAAAATCTGCTTTGAAAGGGACCCGATTTGAGTCGATGGAAGCGGTAAAGCACAAAACGGCAGAGCTCCTAAAGGCCCTCACCAAAGAAGACTTCCAGCACTGCTTCGATCAATGGAAAAAACGTATGGAAAGGTGTGTGGCGAAGGAAGGGGAGTATATTGAAGGGGAGCATTCGAATGTAGAATAATTTTTATAATAAAACTCTTTTTCGTAACCAGTCTCGTTATTTAATAGCCAGACCTCGTATAATGCAAATATGAGAAAACTAAATCACTAAATCGCAAAGTTGAAACAACTTTTTCTTTATTTATTTGTGTGCCCATGACGAAATGTGCCGTAGCCAGAGAAGGAAGAACTCCCGAGGTTGAGAGAAAGCGAGACGGACAATCGTAAATATATACACCGATCGCTTCCAACACATGAAAGCCTTAAAACACAAACGAATCGAGCCAAATTCGAAAAGCCTTTGGATTACGAGACAACGAAGCTAAGATTTCACAGAAAGCTACATTTTTCACGTCCGATCAAACACTTTGGTCTGTAAATTTTTATTTTTTTTAATTTCTTATCCAGTTATTCGGCATATAGGTAAAATAAAAAATTGTACAAAATTATTTTTAATTTATTAATTAATTTTTTAATTTATTATTAATGAATTATTTTAATGACCGTTCTTAGAATTATTTATGATTTATTTTAAATGAATAAAAATTCATTATACATTTATAAATTTTCCAAGTATATAGTAAAAAGAAAACTCATTTTTACATCATAGACATTCCTAAATAAACTTTTGATAATATACTTAACAAAGAGATTAATCGTAATTGTGTCACAAATCAATATTTTACTAAATATCTCCAATACTTTAAAAACACTCAAAGTACTTGGCAAAGCGGAATAAGCAAGAAAGAAAGATTTACAATACGAAAGTAAGAAAAGGCAAAAATCTTGTCTAAAGCAATGGAGATAGGCGCGTTCAAAAAATCGTTCCGAACTCAAAGGAGCAAGTAGCGTGTGATAAGGAGGAAGAGCTATTGCCTTGTAAAGCTCGTAACCCAGATGCGACTTGTGTGTTTTATTGTCCCTTTTATACGCTCGCACTCGCTACCGTCGATAAAGACAAAGTAAGAGCGATACAGTAATATATAATATATTATATATGTGTATATATATATATATATATATATATATATATTAGTTATTTATGTACCTTGTGCGAGCCTCGCGTCATTACAGCTTGAGGCAAAATATGTTGTGGATGGATAGTAGGGCCGCAGTCGCGAGCGCAGCGAGCGACTAAGGCGCCTCTATCCATCCACAAAATATGAGCCGAAAGCTTTAATGACGCGAGGTTCACTCATGGTGCTTAAAAAATTTTTCAGCCTTGTAACCCGTACGAAGACTCTTACTTAGTTAACAGAATAATTAATTTTATTTTGTTGCATATCAATTAAATGCAATTTCGAACCCGTACTGACAGTTCGTAAACTACAGATATCGTCTGCTAACGCATGCGCATTTTGTACACACACGCGTACATGTACATGTAGTAGTGTCAAAAAGTGACAGACAACATAATGTAAATATAAATATAAATTATGAAATTAAAAAAAATAGTAAATGGATTAATATTTAAAAATAAAATTAATTCTTGAACAATTATTATTTATTAAAAAATATAAATTTCTTGAGTATATTTATTAAATATTTATACAGAATAATATTTTTAACAAAAGTTTTTTTTATAAGATTTGAAGGCTTATTAATAATATTAATACTATTATAATTAATATAAATACTTTCTTATGTTATTTTTATCATAACAATACTATATTTGTTTAACACATTTTTTGTATAATCAATGAATTTTAGTCTCTTATTTAACATGAAAAAACAGTAACTTTTTTAAATATTTTAAATTTAATTTCTTCACACAAAAAACTTTTAAATCATTTATCTAAATCACAAACAAAATTATAAACTAAAAAATTATCACTTTAAAATCACTTATTATTAAATTTTTTAATTTTGCGGGATTATATTAGACTTTGCTTTTTCTATTAGTTTATTTAATTCACGTTTGCATTCTTCATCACTGTCACTATCACTCGTTTTTTTTTTTTATTATTTAATAAATTGTCCATTTTTATTCTTCTTCTCACATATTAAGAACGAATATTACCGACACAACGATACACTATACTGAAAGAAAACAAAAGAAAAGCAGAGCCCCGTGGTCGCTTGAATGTACATACTGAGCGAAGGAGAGAGCGAGACAGAGATAGGGTGGTCACGTGGGAGCAATGGTGCGCGCGCTCTTATCGCTATCTCGTTCTCTCTCCTTCGCTCAACATACATAAGTCTTATTACGCGTTTCGAAAATATAAGTTTCGATGAAGACTCACATGCTAGGCTATATGAAGCGACAAATACATAGCAGTGGCGCTGTTAACTTTTTTTTCTCCTGGCACATATACAGCCTAAAAGGACGTATAGAATGTCTATACAGCCTAGAAGGACGTATAGAAAAATGTTAATGCGATCGAGAAGGCGCTTGCGCGTATGGAAACCATTTACACGCTGACGATGCTCCGTAGGTAAGAGTCGCCGTACGGGTTAGTAGGCTGAAAATATATATATATATATATAGAGAGAGAGAGAGAGAGAGAGAGAGAGAGAGGGAGGGAAGGAGAGAAAAAAGTCAGTAAGGAAGTGTGACACGCATCCACAGAACGGACTGTTTCGGTATAGATGTGCTCGTCAGCTGCCTTTTTCAGCAAATTTCCTTCGTCGTTTCTATCGCTTTTCTTTATACGCGTGTCATACTATTTTTTTCTCCGTTGACGATGAGGGTGAAAAAGAAAAAGAGACAGGCAGACAGAGGTAAAAGTGTCAAGAGCAACGTGCGTGGGGGCTGTGTGTGAGACGTTGTAAAATGCGTATCTGAGCTTTCTGACGAGATAGCGCCCGGAGTTTTATTGAGATAGGAGTTTCAACAGCCAGCGCACCGGCCGGAGAATTCCAATACGGGATAATAAATATTGATTTTGCTTGGTTCGGCTGTACAAAATTTTTTAACGTTGTAGATATTTTTCAACGTTTCTAAAAAAATTTACGTAAATGCTACTCAAGCTGTTTTCAAAATGCAACAAATGCAAATTCTTAAAAAAAAAAAAATTTTCTTTCGTTTTTGTAAAATCCTTAAATATTTTTTCGCAGCAGCTGCGTACAAGAAATTTTTCCAATTTTATGAGGCATCGAAGCTTTATACGAAAACGTCGAAATATAAAGATACAATCGTATTTCTCAAATACACATGGTAATTTATTCGTGTAGATCGGTACTGTGAGGCCACCGGATTTTACGGTACGTTATCTGAATGATGAGCTCTGTATTTTGAAAGAGATACTTACGTAATATCATTTTGATGTACAATTAAAGGGTTGCGTTTCAAATTTAATAAGGTTCAACGGGTTTAAGGTTTTGTACGAGAGAGTGATACGTTTATTTTCAGGCTTTTGTGAACAAATTTTAAACCGATGTAATGCCACAGTTATAAATAATAATTTCCTATTTGTTATCATTATTTTTTTTTAAATTATTAAACCATACATACAGAATTATTTAACAAATAAATTTTTCGTTTTAAATAATTTATTTTTCATCGAAATATTAAGTCGTAAATTTACAAATTACACATTTTCAAAAAAGAGAAGCTCACATTTTATTAATACCGTCAATCGGTAAATAACATTTTGTCTTTCGCAACCCGTAAATATCGTACTCAGGAATTTGAAAAATTTTAATTTTCATTTACAACAAAGCTAAGAAACAAGGTACAAAAGATCAAAAAAGGAAATTAAAAGTTTTCTTTGAAGTAATGCCTCAGACAAAATTACAAAACGGAACGTTGCAATGAATTCTCAGTATGTTTCGGAGTCGAGTATTATTTTTTTTAGAAAATTTGTCAACTTTTAGTTTATATCAAAATAAGATATCATGCCAAGTATCAGCTCAAAATATTAATTTTTAAAAAAGTTATGCATATTTAAAAAAAAAAAGGAGTAAAATTTTTAAACTGTTATATCTTAAATAATAATTAGCGGAATCACGTAAAATTTTTTTTCAATTACGCCAGTAATATTGAATTCATGAAATGTATATAATTTAATACAAAATTTTTTTATAAAAAAAAGTTACGACAATTTTTTATAAACAAATTAGGTTTTTTAATCAAGGGGCACATACGATTTTTAATTTTTTTATATCAAATTAAAGCCTAATCTTTCTTCTATAATTTGGTAAAAGAAAAGTTTCTAACATTTTAATAGAAAAAAAATTTGAGCTATTTAAACCCGACGCTCGGTGCTTCCCACCGCACCGCGCCGCATGTATGCGCTGCATAATACGGCAGTTGCTTAAGGAGGGCTTTGTTCACTTTTTCAAGCTTCTTCCTTATTTCAAAGTATATTGATTTTTTTTCGTGGAATCTGAATTTGGATTTTAATATTAATTTTAACACATTTTATTTGATAATTTATTTCTTCAGTGTCTTAATAAATAGTGTCTTATTATGAGAAAAAAAAAAAAAAAACCTTTTTATTGATTCATTGAAAACAGTCTTTATTTAGTTATAACAATTATGTACATTATTTTTATTTGATATAGGTTCAACAATAGCTTATATCTGTATCTTATTTTATAATTAGTAATTAACTTAAAAACTAAGTCTAATACTTTTTCTATTTATTCTGGCTTTTTTTTTAATTAAAAGTAGATCGATTGATAACTTTAATATTTTGTAATTATTTGAGTCCTTGCCATATTAAATTGGGTCTACTTATAAAACATTACAATATCGCTATTTATAAAAAATATAATGTTATAAAAGAACTATTACTATCTATTTATAAAAATTATACTAACATATCAATTTATAAAAATTTACATATAATATAAAAGTTTTTTTTTCGGATATCCTAGATAGTGTAGCATATGTATCTTAGGGAAGTAAACAAAACAATCAGAACAGGTGATTTTCTTGTATTATAACTAAGTTCCATTTATTAAAACACGATAAAAATAAGTTATAAAATAAAATATGTAAAAATAAATGTTAAAATTTCCATTTTGATTCCACGAAAAAAGGAGATGAACGGGCCGAGCATCGGCTTCAAATGGCTCAAATTTTTTTTCTATTAAAATGTTAGAAACTTTTCTTTTACCAAATTATAGAAGAAAGATTAGGCTTTAATTTGACATAAAAAAATTGAAAATCGTATGTGCCTCTTGATTAAGAAACTTAAATTGTTTATAAAAAATTGTCGTAACTTTTTTTTATAAAAAAATTTTGTATTAAATTATATACATTTCATGAATTCAATATTACTGGCGTAATTGAAAAAAAATTTTACGTAATTCCGCTAACTGGTATTTGAGATATAACAGTTTAAAAATTTTACTCCTTTTTTTTTAAATATGCATAAATTTTTCAAAAATTAATATTTTGAGCTGATACTTGGCATGATATCTTATTTTGATATAAACTAAAAGTTGACAAATTTAAAAAAAAAAAATAAAATTCGACTCCGAAATATACTAAGAATTCATTGGAACGTCCCAAATAAAAAATTCTCGTAAAGCAGCCGTCTTTGTCTAGCTTAGCGAGTCGCAATTCGCATGCGTCGTAAGTACTCGGATGGAATGTGCGACAGAAAAACTTGTAAAATAAAAATTAAAAAGAAAAAAAATGAAAGAAGAAGCTACACGGTAAAAGGGATGAAACAAAGTAAACGGGCACATAAAAAATCATCTATTCTTTAAGATTGTAAAAAAAGCGGAACCAAAAACTCGTGCAAAATAAAATGTCAAGAGTTTATGCGAGGATAACGCACCCGGAAGAATAAAGTGGCAATAACATCGATATTAACAGTAGTAGTAGTAGCAGTAGTAGTAGTAGAAGTAATAGTAATAGTAGTTGTAGTAACTAAGTAGCGCCAGTGAAACTCCAGTTCTGCAAAGTGACGTTTTTATTGATAAGACACCCCATGGCGTTTCACCTCAAAACTTGGAAGACTCTTCCGGGATTCTCTCTCTCTCTCTCTCTCTCTCTCTCTCTCTCTCTCTCTCTATCTCTTTTTCTGCAAAGTGATTACGCGCCAGACGCGCAGGGATGGAGAAGCACGAACTGTTATTCGCCCAAAGAGAAAAAGAGAAAGGAGGCTGTGGAAAAGAGATCATCGTTTTTGCTGGAGATGCGCTCGAAAGAGTGCAAAGAACGATGAGGCGAAGAAAAGAGGAAGAAGAGAAAAAGAGAGTGTGTATGTGATAGAAAAGATCGATAAGCGCAGAAAAAAAGGAGGAAAAGGAATGGGAGGAATTGAGAAGATAGATGTGCACGAATATTTTTGAGAGAAATAAGAACAGAGAGAGGAGACGCATGAATTAAAAGCTGATTACATATGCATAACGAGGGTCGATTTGAAGGTAATCAGCTAATAAGGAATCGATATCGTGGTGAACTCTGGAGATGCTGAATGAAAAGATGAAACAAGGAAAAGCAAACATATGAAAGTCAATCAATATAATAGATGTTGCAAGATAATCGAAACAAAAAGATAAAGAAAGAAAGACGGTGTAACTGAATAAACAAGATTCATTAGTCGAGATGTGTTTAATTTATATATCTTTTTGTAGGATTTAAGTAAAATTGTACAATTAAGTATTTTTTTATTAATAAAAAATGGCTGGCTACTTTATTTTTAGAACGATCGATTTTACTCATAAGATAATCTATGTTCGCTTTGCTTTTAAGAACTTTTGACCTTATTTAATTATCATAATAAATAAATAGAAATTTTTAATTATTTGGTTCAATCTGGTTCAATTTGAATTAAGTTTTAAAAATGCAGGATGCACTTCTAATGTTACAGTTTAACAATTCTTTATAAATGTAAAAATTTTACTTAAAAGCTTGTATATTTAAATGGAAATATTAAACTTAATTTTCAATTTTTTCACTTTGTCAGTTTAGATTGAAAACTTTGGAGCTAAAATAAAAAAATCGTGTTAAATTGATGAATTTAAAAAGTTGAGATAAAAGAATAGAAGGTATAAACGATGCGAGATAGAAGATACAAGCTACAAAAAGCAATAAAAAAGAAAATGGAAATAGATAAAGCAAAAGTGCGAAAAAGACAGAAAGAAGACTTTAGCGAAAGGGGACAAGATGAATGATAGAAAGCATGCATCAAAGGAGAAAAGGAGAGTGAGGTAAACAAAAGAGTTAAAAAAAAAAAAATACGATCGTATGCGCGCTATTCGCTGGTTATACTAAGACTGATGAGAACTAGCGAATAAAAGTGTACGCGCTAGTATTTCAAGTTCGAATCGAGTTAAGAATTAAAAGAGGTATCGATCACTAAACTCAAGATTTCTCTTGGGCAGTTTCATCAATATATACGTTATTGAGGAAACAAGAGATAGAAAGAGATAAAAAGAGCTAGTAAGAGAGGGAAAGAGAGAGATAGAGAGAGAGAGAGAGAGAGAGAGTACTGGCATTTTTTTTATCGTCGACTCCTTTAGATAGGAAAACTTTCGAGTTCGACTTTTAAAAGTCAAAAGTGCAACCCAAGCATAGTTTGCAAAAGTGTTTTCATCTTCTTTTTCTGTTTTTTTCTTTCTTTCTATCTTGCTACCTCTACAAATTTAATAGACTTTCGATAGACGAAGAAAAGATGTGGAGAGTGTAACCAACAACAGCACATGAAATACAAACTCTAATTTTAAAAAAGTAATGGACTGAAGATTAAATGTGAAAAGTTTATCGTTGTTCTTTACACTTTCGTTTCAACATTTTATTCAAAAGTTTAGGTTAAATCGTGTTTGTAAATACTAGCGAAGAACATTTATTAGTGGTAAAAAATATTGACCATTGCCATTTAAAGGAAAATAATAAAACTATATATTTATCTTTAAATTAATCATATATATTATACAATCCATAAAAATGAAAATTCATGTGATTGCTTTCTTTTTTTCTTTGATATTGAACGATCGTAGTTTTTTTTAATTTCATTACAATTTACGGCTCAATTAAAAAATCATTAAAAAACTGTAATCAATGAAAAGCTGGAAACCCCTTGAAATTCGTCAAATTAAAAATGAACAAAGAAACCGCAGACCCGAATTACACGCAGCAAACAAAAGAAAGTGAGGAAAAAAGTAATCACAAAAACCGTGGAGATAACGAAGAGATAAATTCTGTCAAAGGGGAGGGAAGCGATACAAAGAAAGACAAGTTTAGAGAGGGAGAGAGAGAGAGAGAGAGAGAGAGAGAGAGAACGTGTATCCTTTTTGGACACTCACCGATACCGCATACGTGTACACACAGCCCCAGTGTGGTAGCTTTAGCGGAAAGCCCTTGTGGTCGTCACTTTTGAGATTACGGAAGATGCGCGAGTTCTACTGTTGGCGTGTACGTTCTCATTCGAAGATTAGGGGCTGGTGTGAGCACACTAGCTTACATTCGCTCTGTTTGGAGCCGCTAGCTTCTGTTCAGAAGCTCGGCACACTGCAATTTTCCTCGCTGTCGTTTGTTTGATTAGACCGCCTTTGGGAAAGGGTCTCGGCTAGTTGCTATGGTATTTGGAAAATTTCTAAACATTGGCTATTCTTTTGCTACTGAGAATTTATTAAAATTAGTTTTCCTCAGTTATTTTTAATATCTAATGAACAGTGGTATTTTTTTTTTTTTTTTGTATTTACATTTTCATTCTATTATTCAGTAATAGAAATAAATTCGACTAGTACGTGTAATTAATTAATGACAAAAACAACATAATAAATGCTATGTGGAATCATCTTTAACAAGTACTTCGACATCAATAAAAGTTAGGCGTGTAGCGCGTCATTCATCGTAATACTCATAAAAATTACATCTTGTAAAGAGAATAGACGTTATGTAACAATAATTAAAAAATCAATAGTTATACATAAAAAAACTTTTTAAAAAGTGATAAATTATAGATGCTGTCAGTCATTAACTGATAATTATTTACAAAGACAGACGCTTTTATTACGTTTTCCTCTGAAAAAAGAAAATAAGAGAGAAGCAACTCATTCGCTTTCAACCCAATATACCGAGTCAGAGTGGGATGGAAAAAGAAAAAGAAAGAGAGGGAGAGAGTAGCTCGACTAGCGGCTTTGAGATAAGTAAACATGATTTTAAGATCCTTGAAAAAAACAGCCGACACTTATTACAACGAGCCGTTAATGATCGTAAACCTGAAAAATCCTCAAGGATAGCCAATATAGTATATAATATAGATATGTAACAATGTATAAAAAATGCGCGCTTCTCTTATTCTCGATATTCTTGCTTGAATCCATCTACACACACGCATGCACGCACACGCACACACGCACACACACATGGATGGAAACAAGCAAGAATATCGAGAATAAGAGAAGCACGCATTTTTTAATTTTTCTTATAGAATACTGGCTAATGTTATTAAATTAAATAGGGCTCGAGAGTATGAAATGGGAAAGTGAATGCATGCGGGCGAACGCCTTTTAGTCGGACGATTAAATCTAATTAAAAATGAGTGCCTTTCGATCTTTAGAGCTTGAAAGAAAAAAGGAATTTTTCGTGTTTATAAGTCTGTCTACCGATGGCTCGACACGATTGTATTATAAATGATTGTATTAAGATGACTGGGAAGGTTATTTTGGTCGTCGGATGCAAACGTCTTTTACAGAAAAATTTATAATGGGTAAAATTTAAGTCAATTATAACAAACACGCATGTGGCATCGTTCCGTTAATATATGTTACATACATTTGCTACGTTAAGATAAAAATTCTATGTTCTCAAAACCAATCGGCCAAAAAACTCAAGGACAGACTTTTTTATTCGCCCTCTCGCAACAGTTTATCGAGCAAAGTTGACGTTGTCGTTAAAGGAAATCACCTTTATCGAGAGAAAGAGCAGGAGAGGCGCGCGTGTCTGTCTCGCGAGCGATAAGAAGCAACGCGTATTCTTTTCGAGACTTTATTAGCAGGAGGAGGAGGTGGTGGGATCATTTTCGGGAAATTGCGAGAGCGATGCGCCCGGAAAGGCGATAAGCGCGTCCGTGTGCTCAGCCACTGGAAGAAAAGAAAGCTGGAGGAGAATGCGCTACGACGCGAGTTGAAGAGTCGTCGGTGCAAGCTCTGCGCGCGTGCGTCTATTTTTCGACTTTCTGAAAATGCCAGAATCTACGATGTTGCATAAGCTCCGAGGCGCCTTTATTTTTCGAGACTCTGGAACGCACGCGAGACGATAGCGCGACTAGTGTACTGCATGTACAATATATACAAATTTATATATAATATATTCTGATAAATGGAAAATACGTGTATAGAGAAAAATTTTCTAGAAAAAATTACTATATTGTATTGGAATGGAGAGACAGACTCGACATTTTTAAGCTTTTTCTTAGATTTTTAGGAAATAGTCCAAAACAGCATATAAATTTTCCAATTTACTTGAAAAAAAAAAATTACTATAAGTATAGTAAAAGTTATCTTTTTAAATGTAAGCAATATACTATTATGTGTTTTACAAAATAATCTACAAAACATTTGCCAAGCAGTATAGTAAAAATTTTATATATCTATATTATTGCAAATTTTGTGCGCATGCGCCCAGTTGTTTCAAACAAGCAATTAGATTGATTTTATTATGTATTTAGAAATTGATAAATAAAAAAATTTAATTTGATTTTCTAATTAAAAATCGCTTATTATTTTTATCCTTATTATCGGTATTATTGAAACGCTTTTTTAATAGCTAATTCGCATTTAATCATCATTCACGTGGGATTAGTATGATTTGACTAATTGTAAGTAGATGACGAATACAACTGAAATAAAAGTCGCAAGTAACCAACTTTAATTTCGATTAGTATATAAATCTAATGTAAAAGTAAGCTAAGCAACAAATTGTATATCAGCGTTGAATACTGGTTAGACTAATGTATCATGCTGAATGTGTGTAAGAATAATTTATAAATAGCGTTTAATATTAATTACTATTAAAGCGCGCGAAAAAATATAAAAATAATTTCACTATGAAGAACGATGCACGAAGAAGATCCGAGATCATTCAATTGAAAAAAACAGAAACTTTGAAAAAAGAGCTTATGTAGATGGAGGAATGGAGGGAGAGAGGAATTAATTTTCGTAAATATTTTTTCCAAAAAGTCAGACTTATTTAGAAAATATTACTATAGTTGCTCAAGAAAAATTACTGGTTGGCAAAAAGTACTTGGTTAGCAAAAATTATTACTCGCGTTTAACAATATTTGATATGGGATTTTACCAATAACTATATTTAAAATTTACTATACAGTATAATATTTTTTGCAAGATATCAAGACTGCCCTCGGGTTACTAAACTTGTATTATAATAATATAGTAATTTTTCTAACATTTTTTAGCAATTATTCTTAGAAATTTTTTTCTCTGTGGCATCTCTCTCACTCTCTCTCTCTCCTCATTTTTTACTTCTTTATGCTTATGAAACTTATGGAAAAATTAAAAATAATTTTACGATCCAACTAACTTATTATGTAGATTTCTTTTTTCTTTATACTTTTATATAAAATTTGAATTTTTTTACTTTGTAATACAGGCTCATTTTATATTATCAAAATTTATTATTAACAAATTTTATATTAATATACTTTGCGGAATACAGTCTGTCAAAAAAGTACCAGGAATTTTAAATTAAAACAACATTTTTACGTTTAATAATCAAAATTTATTGGGTCGCCTTCAAAATAGGCTCCATTTGCTCAGATACATCTATGCCAACGGCACTTCCAATCATCGAAACATTTTTTATAGGCGCTTTCCGGGATGGCCTTCAGCTCGCGCGCCGAATTTTGTTTTATGTCTTCAATCGACTGAAAACGGGTGCCACGGAGCGGCAATTTAAATTTTGGGAAGAGGAAGAAGTCGCAGGGAGCCAAATCCGGCGAATACGGTGGTTGTTCAAACGTGTTCGTTGAGTTTTTGGCGAGAAAGTCGGTCACAATCGTAGCTCGGTGAGACGGCGCGTTATCGTGTCTTGCGGCCACCTTTCTCATGCCCAAAATATCAATTAAAATCGTACGTGTGGACTCGCGGGATATCTCAAGTTCATGTGCTATCTCTCTCAAGCTGGTATGACGGTTTTCAAGCACCATTTCCTTAATTTTATCGACGTTATCTGCGGTCTCGAAGCCGTCGATGGGCGTCCGGAACGAGTCAAGTCTTCGACGACTTCACGACCCTCCCTGAAGGCTTTGTACCACGCCACGGTACAACGCACGGGTTTTCGATAGTGCTTTATCACCAAAAGCCTTTTGCGACATTTTCAATGCATCGGCACACGAAATTTCATTCGCAACACAAAATTTTAGACAAATTATTTGTTCAACGTAATCATCCATTGTAAAAAATCGGCATGCACTATTGACATCGACTGACTTAACTAGCTACTGTAAACACACTCGTTGACAGATTCCGCTCAAACTTGGCATAGTCATTAAGGACAGTTGTACCAACCTAGAAAAAAAAATTTTACCTGCCTAAATTGCCCCGCCAGATTTAAATCGACAATTCCCGGTACTTTTTTGACAGAATGTATATGACAGTTAATCAATTACAATCTATTAGAAATTTTATTTTCAATTAAGATTATTTTAATCTAATTAGAATATCCAGATGCGAATATCATCAGTATCAAATGCCAATCATATTATTGACCGTCACTCTATGAAATACCGAATTTCATTAATTTTTTAGACCGTCAATAAGCACGATACGATTGTTTTTTATTTTATTTTATTTTATTTTATTTTATTTTTTTTTTTTATTTATTTATTTTTTTTAATAATGCGATATAATAGAAATTTCAGATGATAAAAACTGTAAAGGTTTGGAATTTTAAATCGAATTAACGATTGATTCATTCGTAAATTCAAATTTGATTTGTTCATAAATTAGCGTGACTTTTTGCTAACTGAAGCGATATCCTAGTAACAAGTCTCCGAATAAGAATAGAAACAACGACTACAAGTGCTGGATGAACGGAAATCGAGGCTGCATCGTTACCAGACACAAAATGGTTGGACACATGGCTCTGGAAAATAAACTAAGAAAATAAGAAGCTTTTCTCCTTCTGAGAACTTTTTCGCTTCAATCGATAAAAATTACTTGGCACTACGGTGTAATTGTTTATATCGTTCTTTTCTAAAAGTTTGGTGGTTACCATCACTACCACTTTCTTTGAAATTTAATTGCGGCTCGGGATATGATTTTCCGCTTTCATTTTTTTGCAACCCCACTCTGTCTCAGTTTTTCTTCTTCTCCGTTCGTAGAAAAAGTTATTGGAAAACGCTCTCTCGTGGTACGAAAACGTGCACCTACTGCGCGAAAAGGGACTTTGAGTTTTTCGACGGTTGGATCGTTATGACCATAAGAGTGAAAGGGTGAGAGAGTGAGAGAGTGAGAGAGAGAGAGAGAGAGAGAGAGAGAGAGAGAGAGAGAGAGAGAGAGAGACAAGCGCCTATGCTTTTCTTATTTAATTGGAGCGCTTGTAACAGTCGTTAAGTTACATCTCTACTGTAATAAGTTCTTATACGCTGGCCATTTCTTGTATGAACTTGCTGTTTTGTTAAATTGATACTCGTGTAATATTTCAAGCTTTTTGATTTATGGAAGGAATATAACGTGTGAATGTAATTGCAAGAGTAACACGCAAGAAGGACATTCTTCTTATTTTCTCTAACTGATATTGTCTTATTTTCTGTTTAAATTGAAGATAGAATAATAAAATAATTATTTTATTCTTACGATAAGTAAAAATTTTTTTACAATAAAAAACGAGTATCATTTTGTGAAAGACAAAGTACAGAATTGAATTTCACTTTATTTTTTACAAATCACGGAATTCACCGATATTATCGAGCCATCTATATGGAATATAAATTGAAATACAAATTCAAAGAAAATTACTATTTTTTTACGTAAATTAGTATCAATTGATTACATCCTAATGATCGTAATATTCTGAAAGGACTTAAATCAAATTCGCTAAAATCTCGAATCATGGATTTCGGATATCTAATAACCTTATTTCATTATAAAATTTAAACATTCTTATTCAATGTACCGTAAAAGAAGATACTCAATCAAACAATGCTTTATTTATCAAACTTAAACACTGATTCCTAACTTTTTTAATCGAATATTCTCACTATGATATTTTAAAATTAAAATATTACAATGAAAATTTAATTTATTTTTTTTTATTTTTATATAAAGTAAGATTGATAAGATAACGTACAGAATCCTTTTTAAAATTTTTATAAAATGTCTGCAGCCTGGGAAAATTCGAAGCGCTTGAGAGAAATAATTTTCCGTTCAAGTTACGAGAAGTCAGCGAGGCGCGGCTAAAGCTCTTCCTTCCCTTTCTCTCTCTCTCTCTCTCTCTCTTTCGCTTACTTTTTCTGTAATTCGAGAACGAGTTCAGTAATAATCTATTTGCTGCAAACAGAATTATCCGTCGGATTCTTTATCACCAAACGGACCTTATGCGTCCGAGTGTTTATGGCAGCTACTGACATAAATATTAGCAAACACTTTACAACTTTACTCGCTCTCCTCCCTCTCTTTTCCTTCTCTTACCACCGTTTTTTTTTTCAAGCATGAGAATTCGGCTCAAGAAATTGCTAAAATCGATCGAATGATTCTAACGGTATTATGTTGTATTCGATTTTCTAATCTCAAGAGCTTGTATTCTCTCTCTCTCTCTCTCTCTCTTGTGTCTCTCTTTCTGCAACTGACGTTTTTATTGCTTATACCAGAAAAGCCGCCCAGTAAAGAAGTACAGGAAAAATCAATTTTTTCGACTGATTTGAATCGGAAGAGACTAAAGGTGAATGAAATATAATTTTCTAAATATTTTAATCGTGATTTTAATGTGGATAATGTATAATTAGATATATAACATTAAATTTTTGTGTTATATTTCATATATTTTCAAATATTAATTTACAGGCCATGTATTTGACAAATATATCATAATTCTTTTTAAAATTCTTCAATTCAAATAAATTGTTTCGTTTATATTTCTATCGATTAATATCTTTTAGCGTCGAAACTAAAAGCAAACGTGATATTTCCCTCCTCTTTATCTTATGTATATGAATAAAACTAGACATTCAGAAAGAGAGTAAAGAGAAAGAGAGAGAGAGAGAGAGAGAGAGAGAGAGAGAGAAGGAAGGCGGTGGTGTAGGTAAAGAGAATAGGGTAGAGAAGAGCAAAGAACTAAACAATGGCGTAAATCCGATAAGTCGAAATAAATACGAGAAGCTCCCAGTATACACAAAGATCACGAGACGCTCGGATTTTTCAATCTTATGGATCGTTCGCGCATATATGTATTCATTCGTGTGCGCATGTGTATAAGCTTTTACACGTAAAGGAGTAAGGGAGAAAAGAGAGAGGAAGAAAGGGAGGCCCGAAAAACACGGGGTTGCACTCGGAGAGAAGAGAGAGCACCGTCACGTCTCTCTAAGACCTGGGATGGAAAAAGGGAAAAGAGAAAGGGACAGAGGGTGAAAATCCGGCGAATAGGAGCGTTGGCGCATTAACTGGAAAAACACGGCTTTTGACTTTGATATTTATCCCGGCTGCGTAAAATCCGCTTCATTTTCCGAGGTTAAAAAAGAAAAGACGCGCTGACTGCTGCTACTGCTGCTGTTGCAATGGAAAGAGTCGATGGAAGTACGGAATTAAATGCAGGATGGAAAGACTAAGAGAGAGAGAGAGAGAGAGAGAGGGGGAGGGGGAAGATAAGAGAATGAAAATAATGCGTTATTTATACTTGTATGCGGAAAAATGGAGAAGATGTTGGTCGGAAAAAATCCGAGGTAAATGGTCTAAAAGCTAGTTTATAACTGGCTTGAGTACGGTGAGATATGGCTTTGAATTGGTTAAGAGACTGATATAAAACGGTGTAAAATATCATTCTTTATTAGTTCGCTTTACAAAATTTTCGAGTAAAACTCATTTAAAAGAATTATGCTATTGTGTTTTAAAAAATAACAAAAATAATTTGTGTAGATTTCGACAAAATTAACAAAACTTTACGTTAGCATTGTTTGTTAAAAATGAAACGATGTCTCTTCGGGATTGTTTATCATCGTATAACCTATGTATATTTAGCGCTCGAATATTATTAAGCCATTTTTGAATGAATTACCAAGCTTATCACTAATTTAAGCACCATTAAACATTAACGCACCTTGTTTATCATTCGTTAAACTCAACTCTAGGAATATTCTAGGAATCACTTTCCGAATCAAGAAGTCTAACAACTAACCCTCTGGGACTTGAATCACTCGTTGCCTTAATATAAAGTCTTTATCTCTCTTTCGCTTTATCTCTTACATGGAGGAAGCACCAAAAATCTTCATTCTAAAATCAGTATTTAGCTCTAAACTCTCTCTCTCTCTCTCTCCAACTTTTACGTTTTTCGTATAACTCTGTCAGCGCTCACAGACACAAGAACGTAGACAAAGAAGTAGCAACAGCAACGGTAGCTTTTTTGGCCGTTGTCCCAGCGAGTGGTTTTTTACGCCCAGAAAGCACATTATCGACTCTATGCTTTTCTCTTTCTTTGTTCTTTTTTTGCTTTTTATATGGCTACCTCATACAATCGTGCCGACGCAGCGACTACTCGCTCTGCTCATCCTGGGGCCGTATGTGTGTTTGTGTAAACTTGTCAGCAAAAATTAAGCCTCGGTACCTCGATGTATTCATGCCCTTACGGGTTTGACCTCGACACACGGAGATGAAAGAGATACATGTGTGTAGACGCATAAATATTTTGATCGCGATATCGTAAGATAAGCATTAATGGTGGAGAGAAAGAATGACTTTTGTAGTGATCGGCAACTCGGGGCTTTTCTTTTTATAGTTTCTGACGGCGCTGGGTGGATTGGACGTTTAGATTTTCTTCGTCACTATTTCAATTCGATATTTGTTTTTTTACTATGCTTTACTTTACAAAATAAATGCATTTCTAGTTTTATTCCCGATGAATTTTTATATCGAAACTGCCGCATAAAAAATTAATTAATTCTTCAACTTAACAAATTAATTAATTTTAATAGCTAAATGTTTCTCCATACAATAATAAACTAAAATAAGCAAATCGTTGTAGAACGATTAAAAAAACTTCACTTCAACTTATTGCAATTAACTTAAGATAAATGTTTAAAAAAAAGTAATTTATTAGTTTATTTAATAAAAAACTTAACGACTAATTTTAACTCTCAATTAATAATAAAATAATGTTAAAAATAAGTAAAACAAAAATGATATTAATAGTAATATCATGTGGCTTTAATATCTAAATAAGTTTCATTTTCTTCTTTACGTCAAAACAAATGCTATTTAATATGTATGCAAGAACGGATGTAACCTCTTTCTATTGATGTAATTATTTGTCAATTAAATATCTCTTTGGCGCGCCTCAATTAAATCCACGTGTGATGAGCATTAATTAGATTTCTTTATTAAGATATCTTCATTGAGTTAAATTGTATTTAATTATTTAAATGTGTCCTGCAATATTTGATTGCTTTTGCAAAATTATTAAAATTATAATATTTAGCTTGTAATAAAACGATAGCGAAAGAAGCTCCAAATACGCCCCAATTTTCAACACGAGCAATGGTAAAAAGAATAATAAAAAAAATAGAAAAATAAAAATCGGGCAATAAGGAAGAACGAGAGAGGAGAATCGTACAAAGGTAACATTATTGATAAAGCACCTGGGCGATGGTCGCGCGATCAATTTGTATCCATTTTCCATCGCGTAATTTGCTGGCCTTGACACATCTCACGGGGAGAAAAGGGAGAAGCGGACGTAAAGCACAGCCAAATTCGACACCTCGTATGTACATATGCATCTTTTAGGGCTAACTATCTTTGTCTGTCTGTCTGTTTCTCTCTCTCTCTCTCTCACTCTCTCTCTCTCTCACTCTCTTTCTTCTCTTTTATTATATTAATGGCATTAGAGAGAGGGGAGAAAACAGTTTCTTCTTCCTCGCTTGAAATATCCTCGCGATTTTCCGACAAAGCGCTTTTCACCCTTCACAGTCGAAAAATGTGGACGGCCAAAGTCCTCGCGAATGATCTCATTTTTAACTTTTGCTCCTGCCACCGTCGCTGCTGCTGCTGCTGCTGCTAAGCCACCAGACGCTTTTTTTGGAGTATTTTTTTTCTTTTGTTTTGTTTCGTTGTCGCTAGAGACGAAGTGTATTCGAATTTCTGTCGCTAAAGAACAGAGTAGAAGTAGAAAAAAAGGGATTTGAAGTGAGAGACGCTAGTTATTTATTTTCTTTTATTTTATTTTTTGCACAATTAAAGATTTACTCTTATTTTTGGTAATTTCAAAATTGTCTCTCAGAAATTTCTAGGATTCTGAAAATAAGAAATCTTCTTTACATGAAAATTGTTTTTATTTTTTATAACATATTTTATAAATCAAATAAAACATTCATTTTTAATCACATAAAAAATGTATCTCTGAATTCATATACACATTTTTATATTCAATTATTCATTAGTATATTTGTTACAGTAACAAAATTTACTTTTATTTTTTAAAATAAAAAATAACTATTGAAGATTAAATTAATTTGATCTTAATTGCCAAAATTATACACAGTTTTGTAAAAGCTCGCATGTTCACAACTTAATCAAACCGCATTCAGACGAGAATAAAAAATTTCTTTATCCAACTTTGCGTGTGATTTTGTACGTACAAGCGCGCTCGAATCGTATAAGCTTGTATAATAGAAAGTATAAAATTCCAAAGGAACACAAAGTTGAACTTCATTAAAATAATGGGATTCGACCATTACAGAAGCTCGCGAGGCAAAGAAAAAGTGCACCCAAGAATTGATCTACAGACTACGACAATGACAACGACGTTCTATGCGAAAATCACGCTTACATGTGCATATAATGTATGCATACATTAACGATGGCACGCTGAAAAGATATAAGTGACTCGTGAAAACGGGATCAAATGAAAATTATCGATTGGGAATTTTAATTGAGGCGTCGCGCGCTTCGCAAAGTACGTTTGTTCACCCAAGCTGCTACTTTGCGAACGAGAAACCAAGTGCACGCTTAAGAGAAATAAAGACGAGAAAATCGAGGAGTATGGAGGCAAAGAGAAAAATAAGTGAAAAAAAAAAGAAGAGGATGGAAATATCAAAATGAGAAAGAATAACAGAGAGAGTGAGATAGAGAGAGAGAGAGAGAGAGAGAGAGAGAGAGAGAGAGAGCAAGGCGTTGTTAGATGGAAAAATGTAAGCGAACGAAAACTTTTTTTCTCTTTCAACTCCTACATCTTCCGTTTTCGAATTTAATTTTCCTTATAAGAAATTTTAAAAACGCTTTACTTTTAAAATAATACTTAATAAATATAACCTCATCAGGACAAAAATTTAAAGGCTAATAAAATTAAAAGTCAGAAAAAGGTTGTTCATAATAAGTAAAGTACAAAAAAAGTAGAACAAAAGCTAAATAATTTCTTAGAGACACTTATGCTTTCGAAATAAATCTTCAGTAAGTCTCATCAATAAATTGAAGCAACGCAAAAATCCTTTTGTTTTTCCAAACCTAAAACCAGTACTAAACTTACGTGCGCACGCGTGCGCATTGACGTAGGACTCGTAAGAAGAAAAAGAAGAAAAAAGTAAATATACCGGCGCCCGAAAAAATACAGAGAACGAAGCGAAGGAGCGCACAAGTCGCGTCGACAAAAATAGAGAAATCTAGTGAAAAGCGATAGAGACGCGTCGAACAAAAAGAGAAAAAAAAAGGCACAAGAAATGGAAAGGGAAAAAAAGAAAGAAAATGCGTCGAGGGAGGAAATGAAAAATGTCTGCACGAACGCGCGTAAAAATCCTGGACGCGCGCGTAATGTTTGACGGGCACACGCGAGAAAATCGTCAAAGCGCGACATTACAGCTGCATTATGGAGTTTTAGCGTTTGAGCATTCTTCCCTCATTGCTTTCCATCTTTTTTCCCCCCTTCTTCCTCTGTCATACCTCTATTTTCTCTCTCTCTCTCTCTCTCTCTCTCTCTCTCTCTCTCTCTCTCTCTCTCTCTCTCTCTCTCTCTCTCTCTCTCTCTCTCTCTCTCTCTCTCTCTCTCTCTCTCTTTCGGAAAAAATCTTTCGAAATAAAGAGAGAAAAAATGAGGTTCTGGCAATTTTCTTGCTTTCTTCTTCCCATCCACTATATTTTTTCCCCTTCTATCTAACGTTCGGTGTGTTTCGCTTGTATACTTGATACATAAAAAACTAAAGAACAGCAAGAGGAAAAGAAAGCGTGGCGTGCTGTTGGAAAATTATATTGCAATTTCGCCTCGCTGGCGATTTCGGCTTTGATATTGGGGCAAAAGATAACACGAGAATCAACACACAACCAGGAGTTGAACCGAGTGGTGTACAAAGGAAAAAGAGAAAAAATACGTCATAGCATCCAGCTTTGTGAAAATTTTGTCGCGTGCAAAGTGGAAGGAACGTAGACATGCTGTACTTGGATTTTTTAATTTTATTTTCTTTTCATTAAAGCTAGAAAAATTTTTATTACGATGAACGCGAAGCTATTGTTTCTAATTATATTTGCCGAATCATTAAAGCTGATATTTGGAGAAATAATCCTTTTTAAAGTAAATATTCAAATTTTGAACACCACGAATGTGAAAACGTTCATTCAAACGATTTAAATTATTTTCTATACTTTTTTAATCTTCTTCCTAAAAAAATTTATGCAATTAATTAATGTTCGGTCCTTTGTGTGAAATTTTGTGGTCATATAATGCCGTTTGTTTTATTTATCAAAAGTAAATGGAGATTAATTTAGCAAATAAACTCTGTCCATCGAAATAACAGCCATTTTGCTGCAAAATTTATTGTTTTTCATTTGTGCTTCATGCCAACAATTTTTTAAGTCGCAGTCTTCGGTACATCCAAATAGCCTTTCATTTGTCTATCATCCACATCATGCATACCATCGAGTTTAACACAAAATAACGCAAATGTTTCCAGCTGATTTATTACTTTTCGAGCAACTTTACATAAATTATTACACCGGACACGATAGTAAAATTCATTTAATCATACGCTAATAAAGGTTTTTAATGATTGTTATCTTCATTTTTTTTTTTAAACGATAATGTATTAATCGATTTAATTATTGTAAAACTTAAAAATATTTCTTTTTTCATTTTTTTATATTATGCACAAGTTTTACATAATTACTACAAATGTTAAATTTGAAAAGATTTATATTTCATTAAGCAAATAATGATAAAACCTTATAAAGTATAACTATAAATAAAAAAATTATAAATTTGGAAAAAAAATTATCTTCAAAGAAATCATCGTTCAACAATCGCGCATAATATTTCTTTCACCAATAATTATTAACATTCTAATTGTTGAAACCCTATAAAAATTATATGGCTTCCAATAAAATGACTTGCTTCTTATTCCATCGGCCAGTAGAGACAAGCGCACGTGATGAAAATCGTCGCCGTCGTTATAAACTCCCTATCTCAAATGTACGCGTACCTACGCGTTCAAACGAACG
>OX465097.1:73029420-73050244 GCA_949987625.1 Chalcis sispes | reverse complement strand
ACGAGAAACCAGCGACGTGTCACGATTTGCTCTCTCATGCGATCAAGAGCGCACGATTTATCGATTCGCGCACTTCGCTATCTGACATCAAATGCATCAAATTTTTTATTACCCGCACTTATTGCTAGTTTTTTACCCTTACCCTCCCCCCCCCCCCCACCGCCTCCTTATTTGTTTTATTTGCTTATCTTTATTTTAGTTGAGAGTTAAGATAAGCGATTATATGCCAATTCATGATAATTGCTTTTCGCCACTTTTAAGCATCTGCATGTTTTTTTTAATTGGTGATTGGCTGTCGATAAGGATGGTAACTGTGTAGTTACTAAAGCGATTTAGCGTGAAGTTATTTTCTAAATATATTTTAGTTTGTTTTAAGTTTTAACACACACGCGGGCGCGCGCGCACGAAAATATAAACTCTACAGAATATTGGTATTATCGGGCTGAATATATTTGTTATAAACAAGAGTATTTGATATACAATTTTCGAATATAAATAAAGTTGATGAATATTATTGTTTTTATTATGCCTATTTATTTAAGTTTACCGTGTCCGTCGCGACGAGAAGGTACAAATTTTATTCTTTTTTTTTTTTATTTATACGCTTTTATTAAATTTCGCCGCGTCTGTCGTGGCAGGAAGGTATAAATTTTGTCCTTCTTTTGTAACGTACTTGCCGACAATGTACGAAATTGAAATTTTTCATACACATAAATCTTCCTCAACGATTCAAAATAGAGTTATAATTTATTGTTTATAATGAAATAAATTATTTTCATATCAAGGGGAGGTTCTCATCTAGCGACCCAAAAATTACGTGATTTTCGCGATTTTTTTCTCATGGAAGGAAATAAATGAAGTAGTCAAGTTTTTTGGTACTTATTAAGTATGTTATATTAACTACTTTTACAAATTTTTTTGAACGAAAATACCCAATAGTTTATTAGTTATATGCATTGAAAAATAGTCATCGAAAACAACAAACAAGTCAACACCTCCACGGGCGGCAAGGTAACTCATCCAATTTTTGTCTGAAATCAAAAAATCAAAGTTTGTTATAAACTAGAAGACATTTGCTGGATCTGGAACTAAAATCACGAAGAAAAGTTAAAAATTAACAAAATGGCGGACTTGCAATAAAAAAAATATTTTTTTGCACTTTTTTTTGCTCTAAAAAGTGCAATAACAATAAAAATAATCATTGTAAAATTATGATTTCAGGTCAAGATCCAGCAAATTTAATTACCTTTAAAATAAAAAAAAATTCATCTCGATATCTATAATAGTTTTTGAGATATCTTGCCACCCGTCTCAAAAAACATGGTTTCGAGAAAAACGCGTTTAAAGTTTTAGTACGCGATTTAGTACGTAAAAAGACGACTTCTTTTTTTTGTCTGTAACTTTAAAAATAAATTGAATTCGGCAAAATGGGTTTCACGAGCGTATTCTACGAGACATTTGCCAACTTCTTAAGCAAAAAAAAAAAAAATCGATTTTTTGGTCGTGCTTGATGAGAACCTCCCCTTAAATTTTTGGATTTAAAAATAGCTAATTTTGAACGGAAAAAGACTTCAGCGAAATCCGCGTTTGTGTGGTACTTACAGTGTTGCCTATAATGCCGATACACGTTCGATGGGCTGTACCTTATCGTGCCACTTTTAAATTTTGCAAACTGTGTTGCTTGTAGTAATTACTCTAGAACTAGTAATAACATCACAATTCTAAGAAAGATAAAAAATATGGCTAAAATGATTAAAATAATATAAAATTTTAAAGTACGCTTTTATTTTTAAAAAATAGCTAAAAATAATAAAAAACAAAAAAAAAAAAAAAAAATGTTTGTACTAAAAATAAAAAATAATATCGTTCATATCTTTATCAATGCGGTAAAGTTTTGAAAAATAAAAGCGTGAAGCGCCTGCATTAAGATCTAAGAAGTGAAGATCTTTGATGAGATAATTCTGCTGCTAAGTTTTCATGGGATAATAGTAAAGCACTTTTCATGTGTCCACAATTACGACATAAAATCATACTTCTTAGAAGCGTGGTGTCCCACGCTTTTGTTATTTGAAACTTTACTGCGTTAATCAAAGTATGAACGAAATTATTTTTTTCTTTTTAGTAAAAAAATTTTTTTTCATCATTTTAAAATATTATATTTTTGTACATGAAAGCATATTTTATTAATATAGGTGCTCGTCAATAATTATATTATAAATAAGTAATGTTAAAATCAAGAGAATAGCCAATGAAAAGTTAGCGTTAAAAAAATAGTTATTTAGAATTTTGTCACAAAACACTGACACATAATATTAGGTTTGAAACTATGAAACGGGCGTTTTTTGTTTAGTCTGTGTTCAGCTGCACGCTCGTTTCATAGTTTCCAACCTAATATTATATTTTATTATCCAATTAATACTAATAAATTTAATGAATTACGAAATATTTGACGCATAAAAAATTTAAGTTGAGGTTAAAATAAATGTTCACAAAATTTCAATAAATTCTCCGATGATATTATCATAAAAATACTTTCGCTGTTTCTCTCTATCTCTCTCTCTCTCTCTATCTCTCTCTCTCTCTCTCTCTCTCTCTCTCTCTCTCTCTCTCTCTCTCTCTCTCTCTCTCTCTCTCTCTCTCTCTCTCTCTCTCTCTCTCTCTCTCTTCTTGCAAAAGATCCGAAAGATACAAAATATAAGCCATTAAAAATGGAATACCATGCACGAAGCAATCTTTAAAAGTAAAAAAGCGGAACACAACGACCTACCCCGATAATCGGCGCGATAAGCGCAGCCTCAAAATGTAAATAATAAGGGAAAATCAACGAACCAACACCCATTCCGAAAAAACAGCAAAGTTTGGCCCAAAAGACGAAGTGCTCAAGATCAGGCAACGCGTAATTTATGATACGCACAGTCGAATTAAATAAAAAAGAAACTAAAACAAACATATATATATATATATATATATATATATATATATATCCGCGATGGAAAAAAGAGATCAGAGAAAGAAAAGGCACTTTTCTTTCACCGCAGCTCTCGATAATCCCTCCCGTTGCGGGATCTTTTATTAGCGCGAGTCACGCAATCTTAACATGCCTTTACCAATCGATGCATCTCTCGAGTTATGTGTTTGGTGCATTCTGAGAGGGTGAGAATAACAGAGAAAGATAGAGAGAGACAAAGAACAATGCGTGACTGCGATGGAGCGTATGTTTTTTGTTTTCAAAAGTTTTAAAGTAGAAAAAATGACGCAGAGTGGCTTTTTGAAAGAGAAAGCGATAAAAAAAAGTAGAAAGAAAGAGAGTGAGAGAGAGAGAGAGAGAGAGAGAGAGAGAGAGAGAGAGAGAGAGAGAGAGAGAGAGAGGTGGTTTTGCAAAGGAAATCAGACGGGTGTATTGTTTTGATAATAATTTCGTTGAATAACGACGAGAATACATCGGCATGGTTATTGAATTATAGAAGCCACAATAAAGGTAGAAGAAGATTGATTGAATTTAAGTAGCGATCCTTTATGTAATAAAGCCGCAAATAATTTTGTATGACAGTGATTTAAAAGACTTTATAATGTTAACTGTTATTAAATAGATTTAAATTTTTGATCGTATTTTACTAATTGACAAAATATTTTACAAAATTCCCTCTTAATAATATTTTTTATTTTATCTGCGTATCTTTATGACGCAATCATTTTATGCTCGTAATGTGTGCTTCTCAGGTAAATATATTCAAAGAACAACAGTTGGTTCAGACGTTTTATAGACGATTAAATATATGGACAACGTAGTCGTGTCCATCTTAGAAGTTCGAAAATAAAACGATGGTCTTATAAAAAATATGCATTAAAAAATAATCAATTTGCTTCTTCAAAAAATGAAGAGCAATTACCTGTAAGATTAAAATTTCTATCTGGTAAACATTCTGAAGCGCAAAGCACACCCAACTATAGTACATATTTTTAAACTATTAACAAACAACGAATAAGTTTAACTCAATATCGCTGTCGTCGTTGCAACCGTGTCGAAGCTTACTTTAAGCGTTGTTATAGTTGTATACTGAATTTTAATGGCTTAAAGGATGTTTGTAGACAAAGTTTTCCCTCGATGTGATGGATGTGTACCGTAAAATTTTACACCAGTTTCTTCTCTCTCTCTCTCTCTCTCTATTTATTGTTAACATTCTTAAGCGCAGGCGTAATTTGACTAGTTTAATGCATCATGTATTTAGTTTATAAATACTAATTTTATTCGAGCATACGAGTATGTGAGTTATATTGAATAATGTATTTAATAGTAGTCCCAAACAAAATTTAAATAACTTATTATCCTCAAAAATTACCTTTACAACGTAAAACGCGTAAATGAATTCAATAGCTTCGATACAGGTTGTACCACCAATGGTAGTACATTTAAAGAACAAGAATTCAATTCCACTTCTCAAAAGCATAAAATACTTTGTTTTAATCAAACAATAAACAATAAGTTCTGAATAAATTTTCTAATACCGACGACATCTTTACAATTGTAAGAAAACCAAACTGACAATAAAATATGCAATTGTTTCTCGTCACCAATCATCATGTTAAACTCTTCCAACGATCTTGAAACCCTTGCGAGCAAACGGACTCGCACACTCTAGCTGCATAGGCATACACTTGTGACTGGAAACTAACTTGGTATCCACTAAAATCCTCGTCATCTCCTAAATCTCTCGGCAAGTCAGTTCTATGGTTCTCGTCCGTCAAGCTTCTCGGGAAGGGTCAGAGAGAGAGAGAGAGAGAGAAACGGTCGCTCGGGACAATTTAGCGGCACTGGAAGAGAAGAAGAGCGAAGAGCAAGGGAGAGAGTCGAGGATAAAGAAGTGCGCGTGACGCCAAAAAGAAAGAAAAGCACGACTACGACGGTTGTGAAGCAAAAGCAAAACAAGGAAGAAATGAAATGTATGCGGTAAATGAGGAGAAAGACACTTATGCTCGCTACTTGGAGGAGCAGAAGCTTTGCAGAAGCTGTTTAGAAATTGTTTATTACTCTATTCTGTATATTCTTCTAAATCAATGAAATTTGTCGAAAAATAAAGATGTACAATCAAGCTGAACAAATCCAAGATTTTTTAAGAAAGTGACAGAGGGTAATTTAGAATGGCGATTATGGATAATTTTAATAAAATTTATAATATTATACAGATAATATTTAAATCATGCGTGTGAATACCGCTTTAAATTTAATTGTCTCAGAGACCAAAAACAGAATTATTTTGAAATTTCATGCAGGTATTTTGTAATACTTTGATAATTATTATGACAATTTTTCATAAAACTGTCATTTTCATTAATCAAAATATAGACTTTTACGTTAATGTGGTTAACGCCAAGTATATTAAAAGGTATGAATAATGTATCTTAAAATTGTAATTTTAACATTTTTTTTCAAGTCAAAAACTAAAAACAAGATCGATTTAAAACTTTGTGACGATATTGTTTATTATTGAAATAATAATTAACTGTCAAATTTTGAAGAACTAGTCATCAAATTGAATTTTCTTCTAAACAATCTTAAAAGGGTTCAAATGTGTAAAATAGATAAGTGAAGTAAACGCTGTATACACACTATATCGTTAACGAGAAAAAAAAATGTTCATATTAGTCTATTCGTTTATACTTACATGAGTGAATACAGAAAGAAAGAAAGAAAGAAAAAAAGAAAGAAAAAGAAAAATATTTACATTAGTGTATACGTGTATGGTATTTTAAAGAGATAAAGAAAACGGTACATAAAATTATATTAACTTTTGAATTGACGGAAAAAAAAATATAATATTTATGTCTTATATATTATTTTTACCGCTTATGAGAAATAAATAAGTTGTTATACGTTGATGAAATTGCATTTTCTATAGAATTGTTTTTAATTAATTCTTTGAATATTAAAATAAATGTTTATGAATATTACGATTATGGAATATAATGTATAATAATAAGAAAATAAAATTTTTTTCCTTTAATGTTTTTATAAATTTTACTTTAAGTAGAGCATCAAATGTTATAAAAAAAATTGTTTTCTATTTCAATACTTAATGTTTTATATAATTAATTTCATTTAAAACCTGAAAAGCACAATATTTCAATAGTAATGTATCGAATAAAAAAATTCATATTATACATGTATAGCGTCAAAGAGAAAGAATAACGTGCGTGGAAAAAAAGCGACCAACAGGCAGAAATTTGTAAAGAAGGAAGTGGGCATGTGGAGAAAAAGAGTATAAGTGAGAAAAAGATATAAGCATAGACAAGAGAGGGGAGTAGTGACATTCGTGGAAAGGGGGTAAATTTACGCTGTTTATATAGAATACCAAAGTGATGACATCACTTTCTACCGATTAATTTCCGGGCAAAGTTTTCGTACGGCGCGCCATAAGAAGTTTCACTTCAAAAATTAAAAAGCTCTAAAAGACCCAAGAAAAAATTAATAAACCTTGATCGATGTTGATAATGCCTCGATAAAAAGTCTCAACCTATATTCATTGACACGCCCGGCGACGAAACAGTCGAACGTACACGGTAAAAAAAAAAGAAAAGTATTCATGGCGTCGCATAAAATTCGCGACGTGATTTTTTTTAGCACGCAGACACGCTTGGATCGATCGATAACTATCGCCGGTAGCGGCGTGGAGTTTGGTAACATATGTATCGTAGTTAATTGTTAGCGTCGAGCTTTGTAACTCTAGCGCGAATATTAAATGAAATACCGGATGATTAAAAAAATGAGCGCCGTATGCATACTACATCTTTTTACCGACAATTCGAGAGGGGTCATTTATTTTTTCACGGATTTTTCGGACTGAGTAAAAAATATGCGGGACTTTGAGGGATAAAGCATAAGAACGTTTGATAGGTGCGTTATTCTTCTTTTTATCAAAGAGCTTGTTCCAGATTTATATATGATGGAGCAGTCACTGTCGCATGAAAAATTAAGATAGTAGTACTGTATTTTTTAAAAACTTACACATTTATTTCAAATATGAAAATTATGCAGAAATATTTAATTAAAGAATAATCGTTAAACTTTAGATATATTTAACTAATTATCGAGAGAAACTGAAACTCGTGGATTTTTCAGTTTCATCCGTCAATGTTAATTAAACTTAACGCGAAGAGAAAAAAGTTTTCAAAGCAATCTCGATGCATAAAAAATCAGTATCCGAATCCGGAGAGTTGAAGCTATGCAAAGGATCGATCGCGATTCCTTATCAATTCGAAGCGAACGCGTCGGTAGAGTCGCGGGCGCGCGCGAAGCTTGGCTAATGTCGAGGGGCTGGTAAATCCGCGAACGACTATGGATGAATTTCTTGCGCTTGCAGTTCTGTTAAAATGCAAATTTTGACGATACCCCTCGACGACGTACACGACGTCGTCGAAGTTATTTAATTACTCCACGGGGTAAGAAAATTTCAAACAACTTTTTTCTTTTAAGTGTGTTTGTTTGTTTGCTTGTGTGTGTGTGTGTGTATGCGCGCGCGCGTTCTTACTCGAACACACACACACACACACACACACACGCGCGCGCGCTTATCGACCATTGTTGCCAAACTTTCATGAATTTGCTAGCTTTCGTAATAAAAAAAGATTTAATATTTTTTTCATGCGTAAGGATAAAAAGGTTCTTTGGTCGTGTTTTTGCGAAATAAGTTTTTTGCGCCTCTTTTATTTAAGAGCTGCTGTTAACTTTGTATGGATTACCTATTTTATTAAAAATAAATTCTAATCAAAACAGAATGATTGCAATTGTAAATTAAACTTACTAAAATTTTGAATAAATTTAACGACTAGAGGAAACGTCAATATTTTTCACTTAACCCCTTGACATACAATGAGGTCTGGGAGACTTCATTCATTTTATATGCCATTGTAGACTTTGACATCTTCGAGACGTCAAGAACTGCCTTCGGTAAACACCGCGGAGCATATTATTAGATTGCTCAATTGTTTCAGTCGTGCGTCGATGCTAATCGTTTAAAATGCTTTCTCCCTATCAACAGTCCTGATAAAGAAAATGGCACGGTCGCGTCGTCGCGCATTTTAGTTGTATGTCATGGAGTTAATATTACAAAATTTCATAAAAAAGATTGTTTATAAACACTTGAGTTAACAATAAAAACGGAAATACTTAGATTTGCAAAACTTTTGATTGAAAATTTTTTAATTGAAAAATTAAGTACGGTGAATAAATTCTGTAAAATTTCAAATTCACAGTTGAAATGGCAGTATTTAATTTTATGCAAAATTTGAAAATTCTACATACTCGTACAATGCTGCTTATACGTTTTTGATAATAAAAATTGGGAAACTTTCTCTCACATATATTTTCCTCTCATACATATTTTTCAAATTAATTTTTTCGAAAAAATATCGTCCTGTACATTTTAATAACTCGCGGCTGACTAAATTTTTCATTGAGTGCAAATGAACCGTTATTCATTATGTTTATTAAAAATTTTCTGAAATAAATGAAAATCGAAATAAATTAAAACAAATTTTAAATAGAATTAAAATAAAACTATTTCATTTTAGTCGTTGCATTTTTCAATGTCAGTAGTATCTTAAACAAAGTTTCGAGAGCCACAATAGTGGGCAAGAAGCCATCGATACTTCCTTCACACAATACGTAATCCCGCGATTTTCCGTCAACATGGCGCTCATATAGAAATTCGTTCAAATGCTAGTTTAGGCATCGAATAAATTATCTTTGAGTTTTTACGCGCGTATGCGATGATAGTTTGCATTTTTTACTATCTCATTCATGGTATATGTTCCAATACCGGTAAAGTATTTTGATGCTCATTAATGGCTCCTGTATTATTATCCTTTGTTTCATTATTCTCGACAAAAATTTGTTAATGCAGCAATAACTTAACAAGAATTGCAAAAGAAAAAAAAAAATGTATAGAAGTGGAAAATTAATTTCGTTGCTGGAACTAAAAGTTGGAATTTTTGCTTTTGTTTGCTTCGTTTTTTTTTTTTTTTTTTTTTTGGGTGGGGGTGAATTTTCGAAACGCGCGTTCGTCGTGGAGTTTAAGTGATTGGTGAATTGGGTTGTATAGTAGCGAAACGATAAATAGCTGCTTTTTTTGTTTTCACATGGGCTTTATGTTCGTTCTCGATAAAATATTACTACTGTTTTTTAATTTATTTTTTTTCAAATACTCAAATTAAATTAGATAACTTAATAAAAATAATAACTCTAAGAAAAAATTATTAAAGTTAATAAAATAAAAATTTATTATTTTGCTATTATAAAAAAGAATTCATTTTAAAAAATGGAACGCTTCTTTTATTATAGGTAATATTAATTAATAAATAACAACGCTTTTAATTTCAAACAATGATAATAATTAATCAATTAAAAAGAAAAAGCTTATTTTTATTATAATTTTGTTTGCGTGTGATCAGTTGATTGAACATTTATACAAAAATAATTACAACATTTCTTTGATTTGGTTAATAATAATAATAATAATAATAATAATAATAATAATAATAATAATAATAATAATTTATTTGCTCTAGTAATTATTAATAATATGAATATTGCATTAAAATTAAATCAAAATTTTCACCTACTTTTATTATTCACTGCGATGTCTCATTCTTTAGATTATTTTCAATTTCTTTTAAAACTAAAATAGGTTTAAAATGGATCGATGAAAAAAAGATTGATACGTATTAAATCTACATTGTTTCGTTCGATCGATAAGTGCGCACCTTCTCAAGCAATAAAATCGAAACTTAAAAAAGAAAAGAAAAGGCCAACTCGCGCGCGTATTTTCTAATATTAAAATAACGCACGGTTATTCTTCGCAACGAATTTTCCCCTTTGCTCTCGATAAACTATAAAAGTATGCGGAGATCGCACATTTCACGGAATATGCGCTTTCTTTTTATTTATCCATCTCTTTTCTATCAAGTAAACATATATCGGAGAGCTTATACGCGGAGAGATCAGGGTTAAAATTGTCCGACCGTTAGATTATCGGAAAACGGATAATTAATAATATGACGTTGTTGCATTTCTCGTTTAAATTTTCGCTTTTGATCTCTTTCTATCAAAACAGAACTTGCCGAGAGATTTTTTTATTTATTTAATTTTTTTTATGCATCGATAATTTTATCGATTATGTTTTGCAAATGTTGAGAGGTGAAAATTGGCTGATGGTAAATGCATTGTTATCTTTTTTATAAAATTTTTTATTGCAAAAAAAATTTTATAAAGAAGACAATACAATACGTTTTTATAAAAATATTCGATCAATTTATTTTGAGTTTAATATCATCAAAATTTATTTTTTAATATCTATTCTTTACACGGGTCCGATCAAATTTAAATTTTACTACTTATAAAATTTGAAACTTTAGTGCGTCTACATATTGTATAAAAATGTATTACACAAACAATAACAATCATTGAAATTTTCTTGCAATTTATATGCATTTACGTGAAAAGTAGGGGTAAAAAATTAATTTAAAACTTTATCAATACATAAAATGACATTATTATAAGACGTTCAATAAACTGCTTACATGTAAATTGTGTGTGTGTGTGTGTATATATAATATATATATATATATATATATATATATATATATATATATATATATATATATATATATATATATATTCAATAATATTTTTCAATGTGGAATTTGGCATTATTCAGTTTTGGACATAAAACATTTCAAAAAGAAAATATGAACGTTTTGCTGTCATTTATTTTCCTGCAAACAATAGATGTACCGAATAACAAAGGGAAAGTTTTCAATGAAAATGATAATAATTATTGAACAAATTCAAATTTTTTTACTTTTCACATTTTATAAAAGTACACATTTATTTCTAACTATAATTATTGGTTTAAGTTACTTATTAGAAATTAACCAATAAGTATCAAGCTAACCAAACCAATAACTAAACTTAACTAACTAAACCAATAACTATAATTATTGGTTTAAGTTAGTTATTAGAAATTAACCAATAAGTATTTTATTTAAATGAATAAATTTACTAACATTAATATTGTAGAGCAAATTTTATATAAGTGTACACGATAAATTTTAGAATTGTATGTGAAAAAAAATTCGAGCGAGAAAGTACTTACGCAAAACTCGCAAATTTTGAACGATACCTATTGAGAGAAAGTAAATTTGTCCAAAAAGAGGATAAAGAAAATAGCTCATCTCTAAATCGTTTAAATGATATTTATCGGTCTCGGTCAAAGGCTCCAAAACTTGCAAGAGAATTCATTTCTATCAATATTTTCGATGAAGCCGAGCTCAAAAAAGGCATTTTTTAATCTTTCGCGCTTTCCCGCTTCCTCGCTTCTTCGATACGAGAGACGCAACAAAAGCAACCTTTGTTACCCACATGCATTTATCAGTCCCCGTGTGCAACAGGAGTGAACGAGATGCAGGCACACAGAAATGTAGATGACAAACTCGCTAGACGATACACACCAATGGGTACGCTATCGGAGCTTAATTGGAAAAATGCGACCGCGAGGTCGTCGTCGATGATGATGTAAGGTGAAAGCGCGAGCTAATACCAAAGATATTATCGATGGAATCGGGTTCGAGGCTTTTTCGATTTTAAAGACGAGGAGATCGGTGAACACAACAAGTCAGGGTTCTTTCCTTCTCTCTTTATCACTTGCGCTACTTTTTTCAGCTTTTAGTTAAAAAATCTGTTTTAACTTAAATATAAACGAGACACAGCGACAGAATTGAGTAACAAAGTCGCGCGCGTGCACTCGATTGTTTGCCGGCGCGAGACTATACGAGTGTACATACAGATGGTTGAATGGCTTCTAGAATCGAAATTTTGCTTTTGTTTCATTTTAGCGTTGTAAAAAACAAAACGAGAAAAAAAGACATTTTTAATTGTCTATATCGTAAAAAATCATTTATTTTATTTGAAATACTGATATTTTTAGAAAATTAGAAAATTTAATTTTTCTGATAAAGTTTGTTCAATTTGTTGCTAAGTTTTTTTTTTTAAGTACTTTCAAGTATAAAAATAATTCAAGCAAGAGGTTTCTTAGTAAAACTTGTTACTTGATACATTTTTAAAGTTAAATTAAAGATTATCCTTTATTAGAGAATTATTTTAAATCAAATGTAAAAGAATTCTAATATAAAGGCATGTCAATATTAAAAGAAAAACTATTTTATTACGATAAAATAAAGTACACTTTATTCCCTCAAATATATAAGCATAGATAAATGCATGCTTTTAAAAATACGAATTCAAAGGTAAAATAAAAATGTCATTAAGTATTATTATAATAATTGATCACTTTTAATATCCAAAAAAAATTTTTATCCTAAATATTATTAAATACTTTTATAAAAACTACTATAAATAAATCATGTAAAACTAAATTTTGGATTTGCAGCGATTAATTTTAAAACATGTATTTAAGAATGTTTAATTAAATTACTTTCTCTTTCAATTGACTAATATAAATTATTTAAATTAATTTGCAGTTAGTCTTATTAGTTGTATTATAAAGTTCGTTAAAAAAATTTAATTAAATTGCACTAATTAAGACTTGTAATTACAAAGTTCCGAGTATAAAAACTTTTAATTGTAATTAATTTGAAAAAAAATATAGGAAAACAAAAAATATTTAATATTTTGTTAAACTTGAAATATGATTTGTAGTTTGAATTTATCAGTAAACTTTAAAATGTATGGTTTGGATAATATTATTTACAACTTAATTGAAATTTTTAGTCTCACAAGAAAATTACCATTTTCACCATTATTGTTACATTAAAAAAAAAAAAAAAAACATCATCCAATCTCTTAAAAAAAAAAAAAAAGGTTCTTGAACAACCTCGATTAAATTACCATCCTTTTACAACAGCCAACATTAAAGTTCCACACTTACTAGAATTCTCGATCACTCGCGAGTCGTATGACGACCGTAAGAAAAAACAAAAAAAAGAAAAATCTTAAACGAAATCACACATGGCACATGACCCGTATCGTATCGCGTCTCGGTGTAAAACGTAAGCCGAGCGAACAAGCAAGTGCGCAAACGAATAAGCGCGAATAAGAAAGGAGAAGAGACGGAGGTGCTGTGATGGTGGCGCGCGCGCTGCACCTGACGCGGCTTCTCACGGGCCACTGATGCCCTCGTCGTTGCCCGGTACAGCCGGAGGCCTGCCTACTAGAAACCGAGCAAGGGAAAGAGAGAGAGAGAGAGAGAATGAGAGAGAGAGAGAGAGAGAGAGATAAAGAGTAAGAAAGAGAGTCGGTACGCGCAAGCGCGCGCGACCCGCCGCGAACACCAAAATATAACGCGCCGCTTTTGCCCATGGGAGTTACCGAGAGAGGATCTATCTATGTATATGTATATCTGAATACAGCTTTACGTGTGCGTGTGTGTGCGAGAGAGAGAGAGAGAGAGAGAAAGAGAGAGAAAAGCGATCCTTTATTGCGAAGCTATACTACGAGGCGCATGTTCTCGGTGCATACGAGACTGCTTTCCGCAGATCGACGTTTGTTACGTTTATGAAAGCATGCAAGATTCAATATTACTTTGAACAATGAGCCTTTTATGATAAAAATAAAAAATTTTGCTCTTCGAAACTAATATATATTACAATAAAGTTTATGAAATTTAAAATCTAAATAGGACGGAAATCGATCATAGTTTCATCGAAACAATATTTTTGAATTCTCTAATTAAAATATTTAAATGCAATAAAATAAAAATTTATAGGGCTATCATGTCGATTCATAAATCTCATTCCGTCAATTCGATCCGCTGTACAATGATAAAAATAAAAATCTCAACAACGCGCGCGCCTCATCTCATTCTCATTCAAGCTTGGAAACCCACCACTCATCCACACATCTCATCACCATTCATCTCAGACAAAAGAGTGACGGCAAATAGAAAAGAAAGAAAAAAAATTAAGCCAAGCCACAACGCCATCGTCGCAAACGACGATAACAACGGTTATAATGAAGAAAGAAAAGCAAGAAATGGAGATTAAAAAAGAAGGAAACTAAACTAGGTCCGCGAGCGGGGGAATCTCGACGTGCACAGTGGCAAAGAGCGGCGACAATCCCTCTTCTCCGCGTATATGCGAGAAGAAAGAATAAAAAGAAGAATAAAAAGAAGAATAAAAAGAAGAATAAAAAGAAGAATAAAAAGAAGAAGACGAAGAAGAAGCAGAAGAAAAATAAGAAGTGACAGAAGCGCGCGGAAGCCATTGGAGTCGAGCGAGTGAGCGCGTATTCAGCGTGTCCGATCGAAGACGGGCTTATACTACTAAAGTCGCTGCAACGACACGACGACGCTTTTTCCCTTCGTAAGAATTCAAGGTCTCCGCGTTGTGTGCGTTTATATATTAGAGTCGTATGCGTGTGTCCTGCTTATAAGCTTTATTGTGGGCAATGCGCGATTGTATTGTCGCATACAATACATAACGTCTGAGCCTTGGAACGAATATGCAAGCGCACGGACAACAATCGCGAGAGAAACTAATGGCTCTTCGCTGTTTCTGATGCTTCGCGTTATTTGCAGGCTTTTAAAGAGACGAAGAGAGAGAGAGAGAGAGAGCAAGGCGATATTCGGTGCGCATTCCTCTTGCGTTTAACGACGTGTTTAATTGTTTCGGTAATTTTTTTTACTTACTTCGGTAATGATTTATCGATAAATATCTTTTTTGAGAAGCGAGATAATGTTTAGATAGCAATAATCTAAATTTGGATTTGCAGATTGGTTGCTGAACTTCCGTTGTTTATGTACTGTTCGATACGAAGATTTCTCAACATATGTGCAAAGCGATTTTTTATAAAGTTTACATTTCATTATTGCGAAATTTTAGATTTTATTTTATAAAGTCTCGTGATGACAAATTAAAATTTATCGTTGTTTTATCTATTTGGTTAAACAAGTTAAAAATTAACTTTAAGCAAATATTAAGGAGGTTCTATCACTGAAGAATTAAAATTGAAATATCGTTGAAACTTTGTACATTAATAAATATTTCCATCATGATAACTCAGTTAAATTTTTAGAATCGTTCAGAACGTAGGAAGCGAGTAATTAATGATGTTATTTTCGAAAATTTAACATGGAGTTTTATGGAGAATAGCATTTTCGTCACTTTTTTTCGAATCATGTGAAATAATTAAAATTGAGTTTTTTTTTCAAAATTTTCATAAAGAAAACTGTATATTCAATTGATAATAATCAATTTTAAAAATATTGATTGGGTATCTATGAACTGAGCAATAAGTTAACGAGTTAAGCGATTTATTGCTTTTTCTCTGAAAATTATTTTGTATATTTAGCAACGTTGTACTTTCTCTCTCTCTCCCTCTCTCTTTCTCTCGCTCTCTCGCTCTCTCTCTCGCTCTCTCTCTCGCTCTCTCTCTCGCTCTCTCTCTCGCTCTCTCTCGCTCTCTCTCGCTCTCTCTCGCTCTCTCTCGCTCTCTCTCTCGCTCTCTCTCTCTCTCGCTCTCTCTCTCTCGCTCTCTTTCTCGCTCTCTCTCTCTCTCTCTCTCTCTCTCTCTCTCTCTCTCTCTCTCTCTCTCTCTCTAATTCTTGTCTGCTCAATGATTATATATATGTTATGCGCGTCATTTCTAATACCGCGCATAGTTTTAATGTTTTTTCCAATTTTTTGTCGTTGTAAACGTTTTTTATACACCTTTTCTGTCACCCTTTTTCCTTTCCAAAAAAACTTTTTAATGGCTTCACTCATTTTTCTTTTTTATTTTAAAACGTCACAATTAAGTTTACAGGTGTACGTATATACTTCTATAGAATTTAAAATAAACAGCTATGTACAGTGTGATGTTACCAAATTTACAAATATACCTCATACTACGTGAGTTAATCACGCGTAATTACAGCCTACATTACATTGATTAGTTATGTACTGAGAGAACCTCCTTAAATCCGAAAAAAAATTAAATGTTGCCTGAATAAATTTTTGTCAAATGTTAAAAATCTAAATTATAATTTTACGTTATTTATTATAATACATAATGTAGCCGATGAATATAAAACAATATGGTATGTATGTATTCGCATGAGTTTCGAGTAAAAAATTTATATAGTTTTAAAAATAGTGCGAATTATCTGAATCGGTTTAATGAGAAAATGAAATCTTGGATGACATCCAATACTGAATTTCGCTCAAACCTTGTACTATTTTGGTATAATATCATACTGTTGAGCCAGTGCAAGTTTTTTTAAATTCATTTGTGAGAGGACTCTGTTTCAAATTGTGCCACGGAAAAATTTATGAATATAATTTTAATACATTTGGGTACATTTATATTATTGTAATATTTATTTTTTACACTAATTAAAATTTTAACATAATTACGGTATATACTTACATATATGATATAATAATATGATGCAATGAAAAAACAAATTTTAATTAATGAACTCAGATTACCTGTAACATAAATAACAAATATCTTTATTAACAAATGCACTTAAATAAACTGCGGTTACGTAAATATTATGGTTTTAATTGAATGACACATAGCCCGTTTGCATTGAAAT
Source organism: Chalcis sispes (assembly GCA_949987625.1). Lineage (NCBI taxonomy): Eukaryota > Metazoa > Arthropoda > Insecta > Hymenoptera > Chalcididae > Chalcis > Chalcis sispes. The sequence continues at coordinate 73,033,655 of OX465097.1, read as the reverse complement.
AAAGTTATAAATAGGGAACGCAAGGGCAAAATGGATATGTCAGGAAGAAGAAAAATTATTCAAGTTTATTCTGTAATTGTTGGAAAGAAACTAAGATAGGATCATGTGATAGGTTCGATCTAGCCGCGTACGAGTCAGTTGCGATCTGTCCGTTGCGATTAGAGTTAAGTAAGTGTAGGGCGATAAAAATTTCATTTTTTACAAAAAACATTTATTTTTCAAGATAATTATTTGTCGATTTTTTTTCAACCGTTTACCATTTAATTCCTTTGACGCTTTGAACAGTTTCTGTATCATTTTAGTTTATTATTGCTAAAAATAATTATATTATTACTATATTCACTTCTTCCATAAAAAAAAAAAAAAAAAAAATCTATTTAAAAAAATCAAGTCATGATTGGATCCCCCTCAAACCATCAGTAAACTTCATCACAAAATCCATCCTTTCCTCGATCATTAATGCCGTCGAAAAATTCAAGAAAAAAAAAAAGATAAAAAGAATTTCTCTTTCAATACCAGGAGCGTAGATCCGAATGGCCGTCGGAATCGAGTCCCTCAGTAGCCGATAAGTAAGGACCTAGAAGCGCCACGAGAAGATTCCACAACGCCGGAAGAATTCCTTTAACGCCCGCCAACTACGTCAGCTAATCTATATATGCACACACACACACACGCACGCGCGCGCACACACACACACACACACACACACACACACACACACACACACACACACACACACACACACACACACACACACACACACACACACACACACACACACACACACACACACACACACACACACACACACACACACACATATACATATATATAAAAGAGCTTGTGGGTGATACAACTGCGGAGTCCTTACGTCCCGGCTGCTAATTTACCAATCGAATTAATTAATCGCAAGCCAGTTAGCCTCGACTTTGCTGAAGTAAAGTATAAACTACGCACAAAAAAAAGGACTCTGAAAGTTTGTGCATTGGAAATACTTTTCCAAAAGCGCGATTTTTTACAGCTGGATAATTACAGGTATAGAAACTTTATATTTTTCGTCGATGGGGTTTGTTTGGATTAGCTGGTGAGTGTTGATTTTTGAAAGTTTAGGTTGTTTTAGATTGTTTATTAGTTTCGCGGAGAAAATTTTTATTTTTTTGATGATGAAAGGTAAAAATATAATAGATATTCTTTTGAATTTTAGATTTAAATGCTATACTCGAAAATTTTTCAAGTAATTTAAGACATTCAATAATAAATATAAGAAAGAAATATGATAAATTTCTGTATTTAATTGTTTTTTCATAATTTCATATATTTTGTAGGCAATTAATAAAGTTGAATTTTAAAAGGATTACTGATCTACAAATATACCTCGTACTCGTTTGTAATTATAAAATATTTTACACCTAAATGCGTAGTGCAATCATCCGATTTAATATACGCAACGAGTAATAATAACAAACTTCACACAGACTTCTGATGCTGCCATCATGTCCACCAAAATTAGTGGACGTAAATAATAGCGAAAGAGAGAGAGAGAGAGAGAGAGAGAGAGAGAGAGAGAGAGAGAGAGAGAGAGAGACGACAACGTGGAAAGAAATAAAGAAAATTATTGTTGATTGAAATTCGAGAGAAACGCAAGTTTCACAACAGAGAATTAAAAATTCTCTCTACGTTTTCCTAATGCTCATTCGATAAACGAGTTTTTTATTTAATCATTTGCACAAATGAACAAAGAGAAAATAAACTCATTTTTCAAAGTTAAAGGAAACATACTTCCAATGGAATATTTTGTAATCTTTTCGAGTTTTTGTTTATTAATTTATTAAGGAATAAATTTAACTGGCGCGCGAAAACCTGTGAAATCATATGTGTATTTTACGATATATTATTATATAAAAAATAATAGATTTTACAAATTCATAATTAATTGAAAAAAAAAGTAATGTATTTTTTTCCTTTTTTTTTTTGTATTGAGTCATACAAAATATTCATTTTTAATATTACTATTCGAATATTATAACATTTATATAATAAAAATCAGCAACTCGTGGCTGTAGCCGCTATCGAACTACGACTTTCCACCGAATAAATATTCGATGCTCATTACCATAAGCAAGTTGTCAAGCGATTCGGTCTTTAAATATAAGCGAATCGCTTTTTATTTGTTCACGCAACCAGAATTTGAGAAATCATGACTTCTGTAGCTCTTTCGCTCCTAATGAGAGAAAGAGCAAAAAGCGACAGGTTAATAGAAAGATAGCTGGATAGAAAGAGAGGCAATGCTCGAATTACGCAATCTGCAGGTGAACGCATCGTACGGTACTTTCCCTTTGCTCGGTTAATAATTTTCTCTCTCTCTCTCTCTCTCCCCACCCTTGCTCCCTCTCTTTGACTCTTATGAAGATAAGTATATATAAGTATCTGTGTCTCAGAGCCGAAAAGCGCGACAATTCACGAGAAAATTACTTTGTGCGCGTGCAATCGGACAGTATGACAAATGGAAAAACGAGAGAAATAGATGTGTGTGTGTGTGTGTGTGTGTGTGCGCGCGCGCGCGCGCGTGCGTGTGCGTGTGCGTGTGCATGTGTGTATCGAGAGAGAAAGAGGGAAATTGTCTCTCTTTCCCTTTATCTTGCAGACGATGTCTTCGTTATAGAGAGGGAGAGGGAGAGAGAGGGAGAGAGAGAGAAACTCTTCGGTAATTAGCCGACTAGACGGACTTTCAGTGCCGAAATTAGCCTTCCTGAGGCAGGTGCTGAACTACGGCTTAACTTTCCGTATGGACGTATTCACGCGTTGAAAAAGAGACAATATAAAGCCGATCGGTGTCGCGGTTACTTCGTCAACGAAGCTTTGCGACGCGAATTTGCTTGCTTTGGTAGCTTTAGTTGTGATTTATAGACCAAGTCACAAATTAGAATAAATTTGAATTGCTTAAAGACGATTTCATCTTTTTGATATTTATTTTAAGGGGAGGTTCTCATCAAGCACGACCAAAAAATCGATTTTTTTTTTTTGCTTAAAAAGTTGGCAAATGTCTCGTAGAATACGCTTGTGAAACCCGTTTTGCCGAATTCAATTTATTTTTAAAGTTATAGTCAAAAAACCGAAGTCGTCTTTTTACGCACTAAATCGCGTACTAAAACTTTAAACGCGTTTTTCTCGAAACCATGTTTTTTGAGACGGGTGGCAAGACATCTCAAAAACTATTATAGATATCGAGATGAATTTTTTTTTATTTTAAAGGTAATTAAATTTGCTGGATCTTGACCTGAAATCATAATTTTACAATGATTATTTTTATTGTTATTGCACTTTTTAGAGCAAAAAAAAGTGCAAAAAATATTTTTTTTGTTGCAAGTCCGCCATTTTGTTAATTTTTAACTTTTCTTCGTGATTTTAGTTCAAGATCCAGCAAATGTCTTCTAGTTTATAACAAACTTTGATTTTTTGATTTCAGACAAAAATTGGATGAGTTATCTTGCCGCCCGTGGAGGTGTCTTTTTTTTCGATGACTATTTTTCAATGCATGTAACTAATAAACTATTCGGTATTTTTGTTCAAAAAAATTTGTAAAAGTAGTTAATAACATACTTAATAAGTACCAAAAAACTTGACTACTTTATTTATTTCCTTCCATGAGAAAAAAAATCGCGAAAATCACGTAATTTTTGGGTCGCTAGATGAGAACCTCCTCTTAAAAATTTTGAGACAATATATAGGATTGAATAATATAAAGAGAACGGTTAGACTCTTTAAATTAGTTTGATGCTTTCAAATATCTTAAGAACTAATCATCATTTTCAATTGTTTTAAAATATTTATTCAATAATAATTTTATAAATTAAAATTTAGGTTATAGGTACTAATTTATTTTTATTGATATTTAAAGGAATAAATGAATAATTTACATATGAATAAAATAATGTAAAAATAAAAAAGTACCTTGAACTTCAAAACAACATTTTTCCAAAATCGCGTAACCACTATTGGTAAAAGAATTTAAAAAGGAAAATTTATCGGTACCCGAATACTTCGATTTAATACAATATGTCAACTCGAAAAATATTAAGATATTAATATCATTACCTTCAAGAAAAAATACAAACACGATCTATATATGTATTTATGTATAAACTTTCCGTCTTTCACTTTTCAATTAGTAAGTTACACAGTGCAACTTGCCTCAACTCTGATTATCATAATAATTATTTAATGTAGAAATAATT
>OX465097.1:72951920-73024420 GCA_949987625.1 Chalcis sispes | reverse complement strand
TAACTTTTCAGTACAACGGTGAAGCGACGTTTCATGCGAATCAATAAAGTAGAAGCATAGTTATTGAACGCATTTACCAAAGTTTTCCTCTTTCTCTTCATATACCAACCATTCATACAGGCATATCAAATATGAAGACTTTGTATGGCAGCGCTTCTCGTTTTTTGCTCTGAAGCATTGAGTAGATGTTTCTCGGAGAAGGTAGGAAAAAGCGCTTTCCGCATTACCGTTTTCAACTGGAATATATTTAACGACATCGCTACCGACGTTATTCAGACTCATCGTGTGCGTGCTTTTCTTCTTGTGCTCTCTCTCTCTCTCTCTCTCTCTCTTATTGCCTACTACTTTCCTAGCGCACACTGTGCTAATATACTGGTCGTTAGATCACATTTTAAAATTTTAAAAGTATATTTTAATGGTATAATCTTAATTGTTTAATTTTTTTTTTTCATTTTCATATATCTTACAAGCCAATTTTAACGTGACAATTGTCGAGTTACCTTTGGATTGAGATTATCTTATAATTCACTTGTACCAAATGTTTGCATTGCAAAAAATTCTTTAAAGATATAGATGTCAACAAAATTGTTTGTACAAGCTTCATCTTTTTTTTAGAATTACTATTCATGTAGCTTTATTATTTATTTTCACCGGCATAATAGAGAGTTAGACAAGAACCGAAAGTTTGATGCATATGGGCACAGAGAAAGAGAGAGAGAGAGAGAGAGAGAGAGAGAGAATAATGGGGAAAGACGTAAGAGAGTCATGGAAGGACTTACAAACTAGAAGGAGAAGGAGAATCTCGTTTTCCAATGACACGCAATCCGTGTCAGTACTAATCCTGGCTAAGAAGGTTAGACGAAGGATTCCCTACCATTAATTCAAAGCAGTCTAGCCAGCCGCAGTCGATCGTAGGAAATCCAGCGTCTTTTGCTGAGAGAGAGAGAGAGAGAGAGAGAGAGGGGGGGGGGGGGAAGAGAGGAAGCGACTAAATTCGTCGCTTAAGGGGTTACGCGCGAGCGTACGATAACGTAATTGTTGCGGTAATTGTCTCACGGGTCTCGACGTTGGCCCCTACGCTGTCGCCTCGTCATCTGTCAAGTTCACGGTGAATATTGTTCGCCATCGACGATGCAGTCCGAATTTTCTCTGAAAAATGTGTTTGATCGCGCACGAAAGTATGAGTGCACTCAAGGGCTTTGCCGATGGACTTTGTTGATTTAATCGGCAAACGACGATATAGTTGCTTATCGTTATAAATTTATCGGAATGATTTGACAACTGATAATTGAATTAAAATTTAGCTTCATAAATTGATAATTTTTTAGATTCATCTGAATTTCTTAAAAGCTCATTCATTTTTTATTGACTTAAATATAAACTCTTTTTACGGAATAATATAAATGATGCAAAAACAGATAAAAAAAAAAAAAAAAAAATGTATTCCAATCATTTTTACGGATACTTCTATAAATGAAAAGTGAACAATTCTAATCGATATCTGGATATCGAGAATGGAAATATTCACTGAAAAAACAATAGCCAGTTAATTCAATCCACAACATAAATAGAACAATGAAGCTTCAACTTGATGTGGTTACTGTAGACACTGGAATGTCTCCGTTCGCTCTTGCTCTCGGGATAAATCAGCTATCAGGATACACGGAGGCAAAAACCGCAAGTCAGAGCAGACTAATAAAAGATTCGCGCCCTTTCTATATATTTCCCTGGTGAACGTCTTTGATCGAAAGCCGTTACCGGAATCGTCGCCGATTGCGAAAAAGTTCATCAATTTGAGCGACGATAGTGGCGACAACGAAAGAAAGAAAGACAGTCTGGAAGACGTAAAACGCTGCCGGCAATTCCTTCCGCATCATCTTACGATATATTAACAAATCTACATAAAGTTTTTCATATTTAGAAATATACTTACTGAATTTTTTTAAATTTCTTTATAATCAACGTAATACGCGTCTTACTGTTTTTTAAATTTCTTTTATAATACGCGTAGTTTTATTATATTTACATTGGATCACTCGTGAAATTTATCTTTATTTTTGTATAAGATTTCATAAGGAAGTTCCGAAATCGTCCTAGAAATTTCTTAAAATAGTTATATTTCTTTACTTCCTTAAGTTGAAAATTTCATTTGAATTTTTTAATTTTTTAAAACTTTGATAAAGAACTAAGAAATTGGAAAAAAAAATTGTGTTATCTCAGTTTTTTCAGTTTTATTTAAACTTTTTATTAGACGCGTAAAAATTTAAATAACTTTTTAGAATGTAATTTATAGCGATTGAAATGATCGCATGTCAAGTGATCTACATATGTTAAGTTGACGTATCTTCTTTGCAGCAGTAACTTTTTTTTCACGATCAATGAACATGTTAAATTTTAATTTAAAAAATGCATCAATAAAAGTTTATTCAATATTTAAAATCAAAAAATTTGTCCAGCATTTTATGATTCTATATATAGCTACGAGAACTTGTTTAAATTGCCAATGTTTCGCTTTTTAATCGTACAAATAAAGGGAACGTTTTTATTTTTAGGTCACTGACGTTAGCCTCAAAGCGGTTGTGGAAATAAATAGCAATAATTACAGGCAACCGAGGATGCGGTCACCGAATAAAAACCCAAAGAGAAAACGAAGAAAAAAGAGAAAAAAGAGAAAAAATAAGAAGAAGATGTAGAAGAAGAAAAAAAGCGGAGCGAGAAAATTCGAATAGAAGGAGGGGTACGCAGGTGCGCGGGTTAAAGGTCGAGAGCCGCGCGCGCTAAGAGCGCGGGAAAATGATGGATGAAGTCGCGAACCGCATCCATCACTGTCGCTCATCTCTCTGGCGGATGGGCGGGCGAGAAGCATCGACAAAAGCCCAGAGAGCGAAAGAGAAGGATAGAAAGATTACCGAGGTAGCGAGGGCGGAAACGCAAAGATAATTACCGCGCGGCAGCGACGATAGCTTCTCCGCCTCCTTCCCGCGTGGAAGAACGAGGAAGAAAGCTCTTCTTCTTCTACTTTTGCGTCGCTGGCGTCTACTCGAGTTCTGACGCGATGTGAGAAATCGGTAGTTATTTTTCTGAGTGGAGTCGAGAGAAGAGCTTCGTTATCGCTTTCTGCCTTTTGTCTTGCATAGCTCAACCGCTCGATGGAAGATCTTCTCTGTTCACGGCATGTATCGAGTCTTCTTGTTTGATTTTCTTTCTGTAATTTCTTCAATTTTTCTTTTATTCCTTTTCTAATTATTAATAATAAAGTTGATAGATGTATGAGTTGATTAAAATAAAAAGATAATCCAAGCAAATTTTTGAGTACATCGATAAAAGAATTAGCTTGATTCGAGAAAAATAATTTTGATCATTTTAAAGAAAAATATTTATTTGATTCAAAAATTTTAGATCTTGGTTTTACTCCTACATTAATGTATTATTTATAGGTATTAAATATCAAAAGCAGAAATTTTTAATTTAAGTAAATATTTTTTTTCTAAAGTGATTTTTTATTAAGTTGATTTTTTAGGTTTGTAATTATTTTTCTTGTATTAAGTTAATTCTTCTATCGGTGTAGTAACTACTTTTAATTATTCATTTTTCTCTTGAAAGATGTCTAAACTTTTTGACACTATTGATTTTAATTATAGTGATTTATTCGCTGTACGATATAAAATGTAAGTTTAAATGTTTAATTTTAGAGAGTTTAGAGAACAGTAAAATATAGAACTGCGTCTAACTTGATCAAAACCGACGACAGACTCGTAGTAATGATCAGACAGTTGCAACGAGCAACGATTTCGATAAAATCAACAGCCTATGCATTTCAGAATGTTTATCGTATTATTTAATATTTCACCAAATTTCACACATATAAATTATACGTAAATTCATTAACCATTAGACAAAATATCATTGATTTCCCGATCATTATTTAAACTCGATAATACGGAAAACAATAATTAGTAGCGTAAATCCGTGGCGTATTTTAATTCGCAGCGACGAGTGCGTAACTAAGCAGAAAAAAGTACCTAGCCGAGGATGCCGGATCTTAGGATAAAAGCTTCCAAGCCCTGCAAAAGATTGGCAGATGGAAGGACAAGAAAGTGCACCAAAAACGAATTTTACAAGCAAGTTGCTGTTATAATCATCCTTGTCGTTATTGGCGAGTCGTGCCCTCAACGATTCCTCCAAAATATGCTCGATAAGTTATTTGGCTGGACCGTCGAAAGTCGATGGGTACACGTCAGAGTTTCGCACGATATATACATATATATATATATATATATATATATAGTAGATGTGCATACGCTCGCTCGATGCGACTGAGTGAGAAAGAAAGACAGGAAGCGAAATAGAGTGGTATTATTGATTTGGCGGTACGCTATCATTACTGATTCGTCCTCATGCATAATTCAAGAATAAAAATTCGCGTTGATCAATTGAAAACTTACGATCAATATATATATATCAATATATATATATTGATCGTAAGTTTTATATATATATATGAGAGAGAGAGAGAGAGAGAGAGAGAAATCTAGATGAATTTTACACCGCAATACACGGTGACATGTGATACGCGGTCAAAAGTCAAACGCTTGGCTTTGTACAATGCAAACTATGAACGCGTCCGTAAATTATTCGTCTGAGTTGTTGTCGTGTGTGCGTGATCAATTGGGAAATAAATTTTTGTATCAATATGCGGATGCCTCTGTCAGCTAAAAGTGAAAAAACTGTATTATTCGGTGATGAAAAAAATTCTATATAGATTTTTGTGTTTTCTTTTTTTGATGATTCTTTGTTCCCTACTGTCATTTTCTCTCTCTCTTTTTCTCTTTTTTTTCTCACTAGATTTTAAGAGCACGTATCTTTCTATTTTTTTTTCTACGAATAGAAATACGAATTTTGCAGTATAGTGACAAATAACATTTGTGGACGATAAATAAAAGTAGAATAAATAGGTTACAAGTTTTATCAAACAAGAAATTTTTCCCGTCTATTTTCATCGCAATAATAAATGTATGCCATATACTTTGAAAAGTAAATTCAAACGCTTTACTGTTTCTATTGAAATGACAATCTTATTTTATTTTCAAATAAATTTAGTACTGTTTAAATTTTTTTTTTACTTCATGCTAATTTTAAAGCTAAAAATGATCGATACTTACTAACCTGTTGTCGCGTGCTTATCAATACGATTATTTTAGAATAAAATTAAACAGATAGTAGTTACGCTGGCTCTAATATTTTACATACATCAGAAACGGATAAAATAACTTTATCATTATTAGAATTGTGAATTTTTTTAAACGCATATTACCTTCAGTTCATATTTAAGGTAAAGCAAAAGAAAAAAGAAACCGTTATTTTCATTCTCGCTCAAAAGTGGAAAGTCTTTAAAGAGCAGCAATAAAGGTGAGAATAAAATAAAATAAAACTCTCGACGAGGAAACGGTCGAAATGAAAAGCTTTCTCCTTAGCCACAGTTCAAACGATACAATCTTGGATAGCTTTGAGAAGCGCGTTAAACTTTGAGCCTTGTCTCTCTCTCTCTCTCTCTATACTCTGTCTTGACGCGACTCAAGTCAAGATCTCCATAGAGCAAGCGATTATTTTTCTTTCTCGTAATCGCAAATCCGTGCCGTCTCCGTATTCGTTACAATCGCAGTAATAATCATCGTTACGGTTTCTCTCTCTTTCTTCTTCTCGCTATTTCGGCTGTACCGTCCTCGTAGTTGTCGTCGTCGTGGATTAACGAGCGCGCAACCCTTCTTCGGTCCAGCTTTCATTTTATAAATAGTCCCCCAAGCTTACAAAGAAACGGACGGTCATGCGGTGCCGCTTAATAAAAGCCGAGACGCGGAAAACACTTCCGCGGATGTTCCCTTTTCTCCCGAATGCCTTGGCTTTATGAGCGTGACTTTCTCATTGCTACTTGTGTAGGGATGCGACTTGTGAGGAGTGCACTAAAATTGAATTCGCGATGAATGTATCTCGGGCTAAGAATTTTCTTGAATGCCGTTGACAACAACTCGAGTGGCTGAGGCAGAAAAGTGTCGACCTTTGATTAATATTACTTATTTTAAAATTTCGGGGTATTATAAAATTAGTTTTATAGTATTTATAAACTAAAAAGTAATATTTCTTTAAAGTGAAAAGTTGAATAATTGGATGAAATAAATCTAAAGTAGCAAGAGATACTTGAATAATTATTTCAGCGACTTCTTAAAAATTAAAAATTTTCGCACTTTATTTTTTTTTTTTAAGATAATTAAACTTTGATTAATGGTAATTAAACAATAAAGATAACAACTTGATAATTCGATCTCTGTAAAAGATAAAGTTAAATAATAAAAGTTTTTAGCAAGATATATTTTTTAAATTGTATTAAAGATACGAGATGTATGCAATCAACGAAATTAAAAAACCAATTCTTCTATTAGAATTTCATAATCGAGCATTGACGTACTACGTGCTCTTGCTAATCCAGAAAATAAGCGTTGATCCAGATTCGGCAATTAACCTTATAGTCACTTGAATCATCCTAGAATTAACTCATAGCGCAAAGAAAATATAAAAAACACTGGCCAAGAGCGTATCTGACTATCAAGAGTAAAAAAAGTAAAAGGTTTCCATCGTACAAGGATCGCAGGCAAAATAGACTTTACAATAAATTTAATGTAAAATCAATATGATTTGAAATATATACAATTTTTTATTAGCTTACTAAAATTTTAAACGTTTTTTCTTATACAAATTAAAATGTTAAATAATGTTCTTGTGCAAAATTGAATTAACCACTTAAGCATCTCGAACGAGACCCTCTCGCGCATCAAATGTGTTCCGATTTGCGCTATCCCGAGTACCTCTCGCCACTTATAAATATTATATTTATAAACCTGCTTTTTTTTTAACCTCATTTCACAGAAAAATCCTCGCATTAAGTGGTTAATAATGTTAGATTTCATGTATATAAAGTAAGCCCCACCATTTTGTCTTTTTAAAAAAAAAGGTTGTGCTGAATTGTGCTCAACTTTTGCTATAGTGTGCTGTAAATAAAAAAAATTAATTTAAAAAATTTCGATTTTTATAGCCAAAATTAGATTTTCAAAAATTGTTAGCCTCGCCATTTTGTTTTTCACGAAATAATAGAGTTGTGCTGCATTGTGCTCAACTTGTGCCATAGTGTGCCGTAAAAAAAAAATTATTAATTTTTATTTTTTAAGGCAAAAAATCATGATTTTCGAAAAAAAGTTAGCTCCACCATTTTGTTTTTTTTTTTTTTTTCTAAAAAAAAATTGTGCTGCATTGTGCTCAACTTGTGCCATAATGTGCCGTTAATAAAAATTATTAATTTTCATTTTTATAATTTTTATGATCGGAGTTAACTTTTCTTTCGAAAACGATGATTTTTTGCCTTAAAAATGATAATTAGTAAATTCTTTTTACGGCACGCTATAGCACAAGTTGAGCATAATCCAATACAACTTTAAAAAAAAAAAAAAAAACAAAAAAAAACAAAATGGCAGGGCTAACTTTTTTTTCGAAAACGATGATTTTTTGCATTTAAAAATAAAAATTATTAATTTTTTTTTACGGCACACTATAGCTATATATATATTTTTTTTTTTAAAAGACAAAATGACGGGGCTAAATTTTTTCGAAAACCATGATTTTTTGCCTTAAAAACTAAAAATTAATAATTTATTTTTGCGGCACCCAATGGCACAAGTTGAGCACAATATAGCACAACTCTTTTATTCCGTGAAAAATAAAATGGCGGGGCTAACTATTTTCGAAAACCTAATTTTGGCTATAAAAATCGAAATTTTCGAAATTAATTTTTTTTATTTAAATGGCGTTAATATTGAAAGTTTTCTAATAAAATAATTTTATTGAAGATACCTCCTTAATTTATTTATAGAATTACTTTAAATTAATTTTAATGTAACCTATTTATCAAAAACTACAAACTGTATTTTTTTTTTAGATTTTTTTTTTAAATATTTTAGAAAATACAGGGGCTTTTAACTAACACGAAAGCCTATACATTTGCTACGAAAAGGTAAAATAAAAACGAAATAAAATAATTTAACTCAATTTTAATAATACCCTACATGAGAGGGGAAGCGTACGGTGAAAAGAACATTTTCATCGCCTATATTCTGTATGGATATGGGCCCAAACTTTACATGTATGAGAGGTCGATCTAATAAATGTTAAAAAAAAAAAAATTTATTAAGAAGAATCTCTATTTAAAGAATATATATTAATGAAGTTTCATGAAAATCGGCTAAAAATCATGGATTATAGGTGGTGACAGATAGACAGACCGAAATTATAAGGGTTCATTGTTTGATAACAGAACCCTAAAAAGAAAGAATTTAACCCCTTGACTACTGTTGACGCCTATTGGCGTCCGACACATGTTGGCTGCCCGGTAATGTTGACGCCAATTGGCGCCCAAATCAAATTTCGATCACACGTTATTATATTATTAAATTTTATTATTAAACATTGTTATTTAAAAAAAGCTTATAATTAATGTTCAAGTAATATTCGTTTTATGTAATAAATTTCAGTATTTTGAATATTTTAATACACCTCCTCAGAAATGCATGTCTAACGAAAAATTTCGCCGTACCCAGTGGACGTCGCGAGTTAATTCGTGCCGTACCGTACGGCCAGCGCGTGCCAAAGTCTGCCGTAGTCAAAGGATTAATCAGTACTTCGAGAAGTGACATTTGTTAAACGAATTAAATTGCTCAAATTTTGTAATGGTTTCCGAAGATAGAAAAGCCACTATAATTAAATAGTCTGTTTTGATGTACTCACCGAGAGAAGAGAATCTTTTTCCTTGTATTGATTTTCACGCGACTTTACTCTTTCGGTTAATCCACCTCAAAGATTTCGTCTCTTGGTTGCGCATCGAAGACTTCATCTCCCGCTCACTCGGTTTATTTTACGTTACTTGACTCTTCTTGGTGAAAATTTCTCCCACGCGCGCGTCTTTATTCACCGTTTCACGCACGTTTGAAGTTCTTCCGCTTTCTATCCTCCAAAGTCTCTCTTCAAATTCTGATGCGCTTTCTGATTTCTACTTGCTTTTCTCTGGTGACTTTGGGCATCGCCGCAAAAAAGTCATGGCTTCTCACGGAGAGCACCTCGGAGTGAGAATTTCGTTGCATGAATATTAATCTCCTTTTCGGTGAAAATTGCCAGTGGAAAATTGCCTCTTAAATAGAGCAAAAGAATCAAGTTTCTCTAAATAAATCTGATTTAAAATGAAGGTTTTTTTTAGATTAACGGTGAAAATTGAAAACGGTGAAAATTGCCAGTGAAAAATTGCCTCTTAAATAGAGAAAAAGAGTCAAGTTTCTCTAAATAAATCTGATTTAAAAAGAAAGTTTTTTTAGATCAAAAACATCCCTTTTGATAAATATCATTTCTTGTGAAGTGATTAACATTCAACATAAGTAATCCGATAATAACAAAATTAATGTTTTTTATTAAATAAACGTAGAATATTTGAAATATTTTTTTTAAATGCTAAACTCAAACCTATTATTAAATTATTTAAGAAACTCTTAATCAAAGTCTATGCCATTAAATGCAACTACTTTAAAGTAACACTAATAATTGATGGGCCAATCAAGTGAGTTCCCGTATACTCCCTTTTTCTCCAACTCTCATCCATGGCTGTTCGACACAGGTAAGCATCGTCGCTTGGTGTCTCCTGTCTGTACTCGGAAGAGCTTTGAAACCTGTTTTCATTTTTGTACGCGCAGCGTAAGAGTACTCAGCGAGAGGATATTATTCCATGCGCATCCTGTGTGCAGTTTGTCTTGAGAAGAGTAAGAGAAGAGAAGAGCAAAGACCCAAAGAAGAAGCAACTTGCTTAACTCCTCGCGGTATCGATATTGCGAAATCTTTAGTGTGTGTGTGTGTGTTTACACCGGTAGTAGATTTGACGTTCGAGGTTGCACCAAATCACAAGTTTAGAATGGCTTTCTACGTCTGAGTAAACGAAGCTTTTAATGAAGCATTTAGAGACGAAGGCAATCTGTTTCTGAATGGTTGATTGTAACCGAATGAGATGCAAGTTACGTTGTAAGTTTGTTTTACTATTGTTTGTCTTTAGTTGCTATGTATAGCATTAAGTTGACCTACGACAACTTTTCCATCAACTTAAAGTAAAATTAAAGACAAAGTTCCAAGTAATGTTCCAATGTTCTAAGTAACATGCAACTAATTGGATTTTTATGCAGGTTTGAATAATTTAATAATGTATAAATGTACATCAATTTATCATTAATTAGTACATTACCAGCAATAGAGATAACATCATTGATGAATAATTATAATGGTTATTACGCACGAACAAAATTCAATGATATTTGCACGCATCATGATTTTCGATAATTCCAAGTTAAATTCGTGAATTATATGAAATAATAATCAGTACACTAAATACTGTGCATATAAATTATGTAATATTTGCTTTTATAAAATGGCCATATCCTTGTTATATAATTATTTTAAAAATTAATAATTGTTGTTGTAGAAAAAATAAATTCATATAAATTTCGAGTATGAGTAAAAAAATATATGCATTGTTCTTGCGTTATATTGTATTGTAACGGTTAAGAATCCCTACCCTTGAATGTTAAGTGCTAAATACTAATAACGGAGTCGGAGCACTAGTATCTTGCTCCTGACCAAAGCGGTAATGAGCTGAGAAAAGAACAATTCTAATCAAGACACTTAGATAAATTAAGTTTCACGTCAACTTTCAACGATCTTCTTAACACCAGCGAAAAATAGAAATTAAGAATCGTAAAAAAAATCTTGTTTTGAATACAAAGTTTTTGTTAAGAATAAAAAAGTTTTCACTTTAAAGCTTTTAATGCAATAAATCATGACATTGATATCAGTTTTTTATAATCGCGTTGGATTTCTTTTAACGAAACGGAAATTCAAGATGGTGGATTCAAAATATGAAAAAATGACGAAGTAACCATTTTTGCGTATAGATTTTATGAAAGTTTTGCTTATATCGTTCAAAAATAGGATTCATACGATATTGATGTCTCAATTATATTAAATACTATACATTTAATGAGAGATGTTTAATTTATCGACTAAAAATATTTATTTATTCATCGTCAATTTTTTGTATGACTTTTTTACTGTAAGAACAGTCTCCAAAGTTAAGGGGGAATTCGTACCATTTGGGAAGAAAAGGGTTAAAGGAACAATTTTCTTGTTCGAGGGTGATGTCTCGATTTTCGCAACTATCAAAAAAAATTATATAGTTACCGTTTCACCTTGAAATTAAAAGTTGAAAAGTTGATAATTAACCGTCAATCGATGAAGTATACCGCCTCATGGTGCATAGAAATTGGTTAGTTAACTTATTTAGAAAACAGGGCTATGCACGGAGACGAACGAGTAAAACGCAAAGGTAAAAATGGTCAGTTTTAATTACCGGGAGTTAAATGAATCTTTTCCTCACCGACGATGGCTTAACATCGTAAAAGTCAATGAGAGAAAGAAAAGTTTAAGAGGCAACTACTTTTTATTACATGTACCGCTGGAAGATCATTTTTAACGGAATACAGTGGCAGTCGTTACTAGTGAAGCAGTAACTTAGATCAACGATGAGCCTGTTTTTCTTTTTTCTTCTGAAGGAGGTTCTCTCAGTATATAATTAACGTAGGCTATTACGCGTGGTTAACTCACGTAGTATGAGGTATATTTGTAAATTTGGCAACATCACACTATACATAGCTGTTTATTTTAAATTCTATAGAAGTATATACGTACACCTGTAAGCTTAATTGTGACGTTTTAAAATAAAAAAGAAAAATGAGTGACGCCATTAAAAAGTTTTTTTGCAAAGGAAAAAGGGTGACAGAAAAGGTGTATAAAAAACGTTTACAACGATAAAAAATTGGAAAAAATATTAAAAATGTGTACGATATTAGAAATGATGCGCATAACATATATATATATATAATGACTGAGCAGACAAGAATTAGAGAAATATAGAGAGAGAGAAATATAGAGAGAGAGAGAGAGAGAGAGAGAGAGAAAGTACAACGTTGCTAAATGTACAAAATAATTTTCAGAGAAAAAGCAATAAATCGCTTAACTCGTTAACTTATTGCTCAGCTCATAGATACCCAATCAATATTTTAAAAATTGATTATTATTAATTGAATATATAGTTTTCTTTGTGAAAATTTTGAAAAAAAAAAAACTCAATTTTAATTATTTCACATGATTCGAAAAAAAGTGACGAAAATGCTATTCTCCATAAAACTCCATGTTAAATTTTCAAAAATAACATCATTAATTACTCGCTGCCTACGTTCTGAACGATTCTAAAAATTTAACTGAGTTATCATGATGGAAATATTTATTAATGTACAAAGTTTCAACGATATCTCAATTTTAATTCTTCAGTGACAGAACCTCCTTAATGTTTCTCAGCTTTATAATAAAAATGTTACCGTCAAAAGTATATTTAATAGCTTTAAATAGAACTTATTGGTTTTATTAATGAATATTAACGTATCTTTTCGTATTTTATTTGAGGAGAGAAAATGTATTTAATTTTGCTTTATTTAATTATAATTTATTGTAAATTCAAAAATACTATTGGGAATACAAATTAGTTCGGTCCGTTTTCAAAAGATGGCTCTGACTATTATGAATATTTAATAGTAATAGCTGAAGTCGGTAGTTTCAGAGAGGTTAGACATCTGTCAATAATATTCAGTTTATATAGCTTCGAGTTTCATAAAAAATTCTTGTTTTAAACTGTGTTAAATATGTCAAATTTTGTGTTAACTAAGCAGCATTTGCGGGAGGTTTTAGTTTTCTGTTTTAATTGGAAGAAAAGTGCAGCTGAAGCGCATCGAATGCTTGTGGAATTTTAGGGTGACAATGCTCCAACTGATAAATCTTGTAGGGAATGGTTTCGACGTTTCAAGAATGGAGATTTCAGCGTTGAAGACAAGCCTCGCTCTGGACAGCCAAAAAAATTCGAAGACAAGAAGTTGGAGGCATTACTCGATGAAGATCCGAGTCAAACGCAAGAGGAGCTTGCAGAATCAATGGAAGTGACTCAACAAGTAGTTTCTGTAGGATTGAAATCTATGGAAATGATTCAAAAGCAAGGCAATTGGACTGAAACCGAGCCTTATGAACTAAAACAGAGAGACATTGACAGGCGATTTTTCTGTTGCGAGCTGCTGATTTAAAGGCAACAAAGAAAGGGTTTTTTACATAGAATTGTTACTAGGGATGAAAAATCGATATTCTATGATAACCCCAAGAAGAAAAAATACTACGCTATGCAAGGTCAATCGTTGTCATCGATCTCAACATCAACACCAAAGCCGAATATTCATGGTTCGAATATCATGTTGTGTATCTGGTGGGACCAAAAAGGTGTTGTGTACTATGAGCTGCTACAACCTGGCGATACCATAACGGCCGATCGGTATAGGCTGCAATTGATTCGTTTGAGCCGTGCATTACGAGAAAAACGGCCGGAATACAAGGAAAGACATGACAAAGTTATTTTTCTGCACGACAACGCTCGGTTTCATGTCGCAAAAGTCGTTGAAAAATATTTGGAAACGCTCAAGTGGGATATTTTACCGCACCCGCCGTATTCTCCGGACATTGCTCCTTCTGATTACTGGTTGTTTCGAGTGATGCAGCACGATCTGGCCGGCCATCGGTTCACTTCTTTCGCAGAAATCGAAAATTGGCTCCAACTTGGATCACCTCAAAAGACGAGACATTTTTTCGAGATGGAATTCGAAAATTGCCTGAGAGGTGGAAAAAAGTAGTAACTTGCGATGGACGATACTTTGATTAATCTTTTAATTTTTTTTATTTTAAAATAAAAATGCATTTTTGACCGCAAAAAAACGGACCGAATTAATTTGTACTTCCAATAGTTTTTAACTAGATAATGACAAATAGCATCTTAAATAATTCGATGAATATAAAATTTCTGATTTTTTATGCATAATAATTAAAACGATGATTCAACTTGTGTTTCGTAGAAAAGGTAATTTTTCAACCCAACCCAGGGTTTTTTCACTCAACAGAAAATTACGTTTCTCTCTTTTGCCCTTTTTCATTTACACTCTTATTTTTTTTCATTTACTCTCTTTCTCTTATACGAAACGTCAACCCAAGGTAGCAGGGTTGGTTTATCGGACGCACAGAGCCGGGTACAATCCGAAACAGATTCGACCGACGTGCAAAATTAAGCGATCGAACTCTACGCAAAATTTAATTAAATCCTAAAGTACAGAGAGGAGGATGGGAAGATAGAGAAAGAATAAGGGAAAGAGAAACAGTGAGAGGTGTAAAGGACTGAATAAAAAAAATCAACCAAGGAAATAGTAGCTCGCGATAGAGGAAAAAGAAGCGAATGTCCATTGGCGATCCTCTTCTTTCTCTGACGTCCTATCTGTGAACCTTATCTGTCGTCCTTGGGGAACAGTTTCACCAAATCGTTCGATAAAAAGTCAATCGTCCGGCCATCTTCCCTCCATTTCTGGCCTCCGATATTCCGAGACTACTTTTTTTCCCTTTATTCCTTCTGTTTCCACTTTAAGATGTTTCATATACAGCTGAATATATATATATAGATATATATATATCCATATTAAACTCATCAAAAATCAGATTGTTGAGTTGAGAGCGGAAAAGGTAGTGGGATGAGGTAGAAGTAGAAAATTTGCTTTTCCGCGTACTTAAAGATGATACGAGTTGCTATTATGTTTCGATCGATAAAGCGGTTTCAAATATATATATATATATATATATATATATATATATATATATATATATATATAAAAGAACTGCTTAAGTATTCATTATACTTTGAATTATACGATAATTTAATTTTTTTGAAATTTGAAATTAGAAGATTGATAAAATTAAAAATTATCTTTTTTTAATAATATTCTCCTAATTAATTAAAACATTTGATTTAAAGAGGAAAAGATATTACATTAAAAATTTTAAATTATCATCAATTTTTAATAAATACACAGCGGTATCAAAGATAAATGATTGTAAATACGATAGCGCAGTTAATAACTGACTGTTGTATTACTTTACTCTCTCTTTTCATTGAATAATAATTCATTTAACGAAGTTTAAAAAGCCTTTATCAGCCCGATGTAAACCGCGAACATTGTCAAGCCGTCTAGACTGTGACTGGAAAAGCGCGTAATGCTTCAATAAATTGTACGTCTTGTCAGAAACGTCTCGGGTTTAAACGTTGTCCCGATGTACAATCTGGCCGAATTCACCAAGTTTTTGTCGCATCGCAATTTTCTTCTCCCGCGTTTCGCTCGTCCTTTTCTTTCTCCAGTGTTTTGAGTACGCGTTTCATTGTTTTCCAACCATTGTTTGTTCACCCTTCAAGATGAAATTGCTCCCACCTTCTCGTTTTTCACTATTTAAAATCACGTTATACATTTGTTCGACGTCGTTGTCGTTGTTGTCAGCGGTAGCGCGCGCACGTTTCGTTACATGATGAAAGAGAAAGTAAACGGCACTCACTCCATCTTCTTTTTCTCTTTTATGCTCTATTGCAAGGTAGAAGAGCTACGTCGAGAGCGAAAAATCGGTAAATCAACGTGCAAGAGAGAAAAACGTATATCGTACAGTCCGATTGAAATATGAGACAAGAAACATTGCGGCACTTAAACCGATCGATTCTACACATTGGGCTATTCGGCATAACGTTGTATGTTGAAAGAATATAGATTTTCTTTCCGGTAATTTAAGTTTTTTTACCACCACCTTTTCGATCTCTCCTGCCTTCTCATGCCTACGATATATTAATTCAAAACTCTCCATATTTCACTCCTCGAAGAAATGTACATTTTTTATTCGAGACGAGCACTTTCTGTATATTTATGGCTTTTCATTACTCCTTTGTATTGCTATTGTACTGCATATAGTTCATGCTCATTACTGCTTTTCTGCTATTCAATAAGATTTAATTCTTCCATTAAATTGACTATAAAATGGGTCTATAAAATAGTTATTGAAATAGTAATTGACTATAAAATAGTCTATATTCATAAGAGTGTATTAATTGACACACAATATAAAATAAATATTATTGAAACCTAATATATAAGAAACATCAATTACAATTTTAAATTTCACAGAATAATGGTACATTATAAGATGGGATTTAATTTCAATCCAACATAAATTTAAATTTCTTCTCATAGTTATTATACTTGGATATTTGGTCCGGAGTTAATCCCCTTAAAATTAACATGATATCTTATTGCGGCAATTCTTGCATACTACGCTTTTTTATATTAAATTTTATTACATTATAAATTCGCCTTTATTACGAAAAAAATAAACTCTAAGTTCGTATTAATTGCTATTAATTCATCTTGGAAAAAATATCGTAAATCACAAGGGCAAAGAAATATACATAGCTAGCGAGTTATTAATCGCTCCATTTTGGAAGCCTTCAAAAGTGCAGATATTCAAGCCCTTTTTTAACCTTTCTTCAATGAGAAGGGAGTGACAAAAAAAAAAAAAAAAAAAACATTCACAGGAAAAAGGAGGAAGATGGCTCCTGAATCGTTTGAGACTCCGAGGGGTGCAATGGCCGCTCGAACACTTTTTTGTCACGCAGTCGCCGAAGGAATATCACATTGAACCGTTTTCGCTTCACTACTCAAGTAAGAAAGACGACGACGACGACGACGACGACGACGATAACAGCGGCGACGAAATAGAAGAAGAAGAAGAAGAAGAAAAAGGCAAAGCTGGATAATCTCTTCTGAGTTACATTTCGGCCACCCTCGGTTGTTTAGCTTCTTTTGATACCTCCGCCCTGATTCGAAAAGGCTACGTGATTTCCACAGGTAGCGAGTTACGTCTGTTTGTACACGTTATTCTGCTGATGTTCCCTAATAGTTCCGTCGGGTACGAGGACTCTGCGCGTTTGTGTCATCGCACCGGAGGATAACTGTATAAAGAACGAGTTTTAATGAACAGCTTGGTTTCGAGAAGATCGAATTTTTTCGATTGCAAGGTTCTTACTTTTTCGTGATAAGAGAGCAAGTGCGCGTCTGGATAGCGGTGTCTGTTACTATTCGCGCTCTATATGGTTTAAGTACCTATACGTGATGGATTAAAACACATTTAGATACATTAAAATAATATTTGGCATATTTTATCTAAAAATGAAAACTTTTTAAAATTTTTTGATACAATATTTTGAATGCTTTGAAAAAATAATTGTCATTTATTTTTAATTACATCTCAATATTTTAATTGTCAAAATTTCTTAAAAAATTTTCTTTTTGGATGTTTAAATTTTAATATTCAAATTTCAATACTGTAGACAGGCGTAAGTTTTCGAACTCTTAAATAACTATCCGAATAGTTGAGTGTCAAATTCCTCTAATGACTAACTAGCGAAATTTCGTCTCAAATTCCTTTATAAAGTTTGAAATTTAGGGCTGATCTTTGGGGATATAAACTTTCACTGGTTCACACTTTAACAACTTTGACTAACTTCGAGCTTAATACTTTATACTTCAATCACATCGTTTTATAGAAAAGTTCTTTTGCTTAATTTGTAAAACATAAGTGTGTATAGTATAGTCTTTAATGTGCACGATAACGTTAGAGTAAGCATTAAAATTAAAAAAATTCGGAATATATTTAATCTTGTATAATTTTAATTTTTCTCAAATATTTGTCGTTTATTTTTTTTTTTCAATTTAAATAAATTACTAAAATTTAATAAATACTCAAACGATATTTTTTATAATAACTTGAAAGTGCACGTCAAACTTTAATTAATTTATAAACAACAACAAAAATATAAATAAAAAGTAAAATATATTTCATTTCCTATAATACTACAGTTTATTAATAAAATCGTAAAGCATAATATTTTTATTAGCCAAAGAAAAACTTTATTTCACCGCACTTCCGTCCAAAGATAAAATGCTCTCCCGACGCGAGCAACAAAATTCGTCCATATATTTTACGTTTCGTTCACGCTTGCAAAAGAAAATTACAAATTTTCGCATCCTTGGAAAGCCTACAAAGGGACACGTGTGTAGTATATTCGTATAAAGAGCAAGAGAGAGAGAGAGAGAGAGAGAGAGAAACTAGCGAGAGATAATGCATGAAGAAAAAGGGGAGCCCGTCTTTCAACGGGCGGTTCACCGCTAGCTACGCGGAGAGGGGCGTTAATAATAATGGGAAAACTTTTACCTAACACCTCTCCCCGCTTTCTTCCATGAAAAATTATACCACTGGGTTTTATTGTTATTTCTCCCGTGCAAACGAGCCATCGTGATAGCTAGCGCTGCTTTTTTTTCTTGGCTCTTTCATTTTCCTTCTACGAATGGATTATTCCACGCTCTTTTCCGCACTCGAATAAACTTTTCTTTTTCTTGGTTTTGTGCAAGGATAATTAATATTACTGACGGCACGCCGCGAAATGAAAGAACAACACCACTGGTTGCTTTCATCGGAGATTTTCGTCGGAGGCATACAGTGTGTCATATATAGGACGTAACGCTTTTGCCGGTATTAGCACCATTCTTTTTGAAAGATTTGGTTTTGGATTTTAGATTTCGAATATTTGTATAACCGAAGAAGGAGTATGATTGAGTGTTACTCTTGATCACGCATGAATCGTTCCTAATGAAAAAAGTTCTCTTGAAAAATTATGTAACTTTCGACATTTTTTTTACCGAAATTTTTTACTTTTATTTGTTCGATAAAGTAAATTTCTTTTATAATTCAATTTATTATTTCAATTCGTTCAACATTATGCATTATCAATTTTTCTCTTTTTTTCCATATATCATTATTTTATCTTTAAAAATTGTATCCTTTTTATTTTTTTCACTTCACAGCATCATTTTACAGTTTATCCTAGTAATATAAAAACAACACTTAATCGACGTATTAATTTCCACATTCCACTCGCGGTCCATTTAAGAAAATCGCTTTGATTATAGAAAATTTATGCGCGAATTTGATGATTGTGTGGCTAAATTGCGGTATTCGACTTCATCGAATCCATGAGTCTCTATAGTCTCACTTGCCACTCGTTCGCTGTCCTTCCTCAACTCCCTATTAAATTATCATATCAAAAAGTCATTTAATTTTCATGCCACTGACTCGACCAATGCAAAAAAGCTCGTATGGAACACGTTATTCACTGAGCGATAAGTCTGGGAAAATTTGTCCTAAAAAATTTGAAAAATTCCGATACTTTCTGGGTAAAGCAGGAAAAAGTTCAAACAAATAGGAAGAATTCCCTTACTCGTTATAAGTAAAGTTTCCTGTGTAGTTTGAGAAATTTTCGTGAACACATAGTAGGAAATTTTCTACCTCTTGTAGGATGAAATTTCTTATTTCTTTTGTGGAAAAATTCACATAATATAAAAATTATAAAAATAAGAATTATAAATAATTCTTATTTTGATTTATTTATTTATTATTATTATTATTATTATTATTATTATTATTATTATTATTATTATTATTATTATTATTATTATTATTATTATTATTATTATTATTATTATTATTATTATTATTATTATTATTATTATTATTATTATTATTATTATTATTTTTATTATTTTTATTATTATTATTATTATTATTTTTATTATTTTTATTATTTTTATTATTATTATTATTATTATTATTATTATTATTATTATTATTATTATTATTATTATTATTATTATTTATATAAAAAAACAGAAAAAAAACGCGTGTTAAATAATAGATATTTACAAATTCTGAGTTCCAACTACTCTTAGCACAAACGAAGCCGTTACAGAAGATGATAATGTTAAATAAATTTAATACTATAAGTTGTTGAATTCTCATTTCTATTTATATACGTATTATGTATGCGTATACAAAATTTCCAAAACATATAAATTACATGTATATACGCATAAGTATATATTGTATGTAGTAAAGTTTTTGATTTATTTACATTCGATTAACCCCATAACGCAGTTTTTTTGAAAACCTGTTTAGCGCGCTCGAATTAACTCGAGCGTAAAAGTTAAGGGGTTAATGTTACATTTGAGAAAGAATATTTTAAAAATTTACATGTTTTTTTTTATCGATGCATTATATATATATATATATATATATATATATATATATATGTATACACATACAAAACTTTTAATTTTACACAACTTTTAATTTTTTACGCAATAAAATATTTGCAAATAATAGTTTTTCATAAAAACTGACGATCGAATATAGGAAAAATTACAGAACTATTAAAAAAAATGTTCTGAGTGCGGATAGTATTTAATCACAACAAGATATTTAATTTTTCCTATACTCGTAATGAACAGTTGCAATTTTGCAACTTTTTTCATAAATTTTTAATAATTTTATTATGCTTTTTGACAAAATTTCCCCGAGATATCGAAGTTTTTCTCATACTTGGTAGTACGATTTATCAAACTGACTGCTAAATATTTCGAAAATTTTTACATTTTTCACGATTGCCATACTAGTTTGATAATTTTTCCCAGATTTTTTGCTCAGTGTATATATGGGTCAGTTAGTGGATTTTCTTTATTCGTTTCTTTTTTAGATGTAGCGCAACCACTTTTGAAACCGCTCGTACCCAAGTTATCGGATCGAACGCGATAGCGAATGCAGCAAATGAGGCACCATCGAATTTTGCTTGCGATGGTTGACGTCGGCGCACAGGACTAACTAAATTGTCGATAAACAAACCAATGAAATAATGTTTTTTATCAAAGTATTTTTCTAGAAATTCATTTTTTTTTATTTATACAAATAAGTTAATTTAAATACAAAAATTAATTTAAAATTTACAATTTACTGATCGTGAAGTTATCAAATTTATAACGTGAAGAAGGTGTAATAAAAAAAAGTGAAATGTATTTTGAATAATTATTACAGTAGACGGAGGTATAAAAAAACTGAAAGAACTAATTTCTTTTTTTTAGGTGGGCAACAAAACGTGCCGAAACGATGGTGGTTATGCCTGAACTCTTCGCAAAATCTCACGTCATCCAACTTTTTCTAAAAATAGAAAAAACTTAATAACAAAGTTTCCTCAACAAGACCAAACCCGCAGACGAGAGTCTTCGAGCGATAAAATTTCGTTGATGAAACAAACCCAAATACATTTGTACAATAAAAAAGACCAGAGCATTTCTTTTGGCCAGGTTAATTTTATTTTGATTTTATTATTTTCTTTTTTTTTTTTTTTTTTTTTTTTTTTTTTTTTTTTTTTTTTTTTTTTTTTAGAGTTTTAGAGTGTAACCTCGATGAAAACTCGTTTGCAAATTGACTTATCAGCCTATGAGCAACGATTATTTAACACCTCAGCTCACGAGGCCGTAAAACAATCACCACAAGTTTTTCGCACTTGGCCCCGAGAGAAGAGTCACTGTATAAAACGTCTACTGCCTCGCTGTTCAAGAGAAACCAAGGGAGGAGGAGGAGGAGGAGGAGAGAAAGAGAGAGAGGCAGAGAACAAAGTTTGTTACTTTCTAAGAGAGCGTAGCTCAAGAGCTAGCTGAGACTCCCTCGCCAATATTCCTAATCTCTTTACGAGAGCGTGCAACCTAAGTAAGTAAGCAAGAGTGAGAGAAGAACGGAAGAGCAAGATAGCAGACACAAGGAGGTAAAAAGGCTGCCAAGGTTGAGTGGGTTATTGCGAGGGTTGTATGCGAAGTGCAGGAAATACTGAGGGACTAGCTATTTTCTTTAGCGACACGGGTTATTCTTTTTTTATACCAGTGATAATAAGAACTCGGTAAAGTTTCAACAGAGAGAGAGAGAGAGAGAGAGAGAGAGAGAGAAACAGTCAGACAGACTAAGAGAGAATTTAATGGATAAATTTTGTTTTTGTAAGTTTAGGGGAGCTTATATGACTTGTAAATTATAAATATGGTGGCTTGAAGCAATTTTTACACAGCATTTCGAGACTACACAGAAATAAGTTCATGAATTTAAGTAAATAAGTTTTCGTATCATAACTTTGGTAAAAATGATTATACATTAAAGAATAGAATAATTTTTCGAATTAATAAAAAAAATAATAAATACTTTCATGTGGATAATGAAATATTTTATTTATTACTTTCTTTGAGATGAGAATAATTCAATGTGATAAATATTTATAAAACTAAAAATAATTTTAATTGAAAAAAATTCTATTAAACGTCTTTTCATTACACAAAATCTACTAAAGTAAGTTAAAATTATAGAAATGTGATAATCTATGAACATCAAAAATAACAGATGAACATTTTTTTCGTGAAAATAAACACAGAAAAAAAAAGTTTCTAGCATAATAATTTTTCTTCTGCAAAATACAGTCACAAGCGTAGGCAAAGGCAGAGCTCACTATGAGCGCTCATAAAGCCAGTGACTTTACGGCTGTTTTCAGCTAATAAAGAATTTTCGATTTTTCACACTACACCTTCTCTCTCTCTCTCTCTCTCTCTCTCTCTCTCTACCTCTTTTCTCTTGCATATAAGCGAGCATGCGCCATTCCAAGCGAGAGAACTCCCGACGCGTTTGGCGCGTTCCAGCTACTGCTGAAATGCGCCGTAAATAACGCCGATAAAGAAAAAAAGCGCTAAGGGATCGAAGCGCGGAATGGGTTAAAGAAGAAAGTGCGAAAGTGAACGAGAGGAAAGAAGAAAGCGATAATCTCTTTAGCAAGCTTCCTTTTTCTTTTACGCGGAAGCACGACATCCCCGACGTCGGGGACTCGAAGGTTTTGCTGTACGTTTTATTTATCAACTAACTAGGCGCGAGATGAAGAAGAGACAAAGTTTTGTATAGGTGAGTTACACGTGTGCGCGCGTAAGGTAGGTAACACAACGTATAGGTGCAGGTATAAGTATATATAGAGCCAGAGATGAAAATAAAAATAAAGTTCCTTGGGCAATCGAGCTCAATCGAATTTAGTGCGGCATCAGCGTATTTGCCGCCCCCGCCACCGCTGCTGCTACTACTGTTACCGGAGGCTAAAAAGAGAAAGAAAAAAAGAAGCATCTCGACGAGAGAGAGAGAGAGAGAGAGAGAGAGAGAGAGAGAGAGATAAGAATAAAGCTAGAGAGATAAGAATAAAGCTAGAGAAGAGCCCAAGATATATCTACTGCTTATCAAAGCACTCTCCCTTCTCTCCTCTCTGACTCTTTTTCTCTCTTTTCCGCGGGCGCACTTTCTTTCTGCTGTTTATCTCTGTCTTTTGTTTATTTTTTCTTTTTCTCTTTGTAAACCTTGTTCCTTTTTTTTATTCTTTCTTTGTTTTCTTTCCGGGTTTTTCTTTACTCATTGGAGTTGGAAAAAAATCGAGCGTACGCGACTTTGAAGCAGTTTTTGCTGTCGTAATTTGTCAATCGCGCCAAGCGACATAATAAATGAGTTTAAAGAGGAAAGATTTATTTTACTAAATTATTTGATAATTATTTTCTTTATTCTTAATCATTACTATTTCATTAATTGCAAAAACATGTGTTGTGATTGATAAAAAAATTTAAATTATCACTATGAGAATATTTGAAATAATTGAGAAAATAAAAAAATTAATGGTAGAGCCTAGTCCTAGTAAATCGATATTTAAATAGATGTAGATTAGTTTAAATAATTTTATTATTTTTCTCATTAAATCGGAAAAGTTAAACTGAAAGTCATAACACAGCCAACAAAGCAGAATTCCGCACGAACGCAAATGCTTTTCTACATTTTTATCTATTTTTTCCTCTTTCTCTCTCTTTCCGTCTCCACCGACCCTTTATTTCACAAAGTCAAGAAGACAAAGGTCAAAAAGGGGAAATCTCAAAGACTTAACTTCCCTGCGGTAGTAGCAGAGCTTTCCCTTTTGACAAGTAAATATCGCGCGGAAGGAGGAGACAAACGCCGAAAGATGGTAAATCGTGCGCGAGAAGTCAGAAACGCGGCAACGCTACATGGAGAGAAAAGGACGAGTCGTGCGATTTTAAAAGAAGAACAGGAGCGGCTCCTCTTTTTTCTTTTTCTCTCTACCGTACGTACGAGCAGAGGGAGCGTGGTAGTGCTGGCGTATATATCAGAAAATTGGATTCGGCTGTAGACTCGAAGCGACGATAAATCGACGGTCACTGTTGCCAGCCCCTTTTTCTCTCAGGTCACCGATAAAGGAGAGACTTTTTACTCTTGCGCGTAACCGCGCGCACATATATGAGTATACATAGCGCGAGTAGAAAACTCGCCCCCGCGAGATTAGCCGTTCGCTCGCGTGTGTGTAAACGTGGCCATCGTGAAGATATAACAACGTCACCGAAAAGAGAAAAGATTCGGTTTCTTTGAATTATGTCCTCGCGCCCATTTCCTGATTTACGAAGGGTGGCAAAGGAAAGGGTATGGAAGACTCGCGTTTCAATGGGCAGCTGAGTTTCTATGGCGAGTTTTTTGCAAATCCTCTAATATTCGTATCTCGCACATAGTCCCCTTCCTGCGAGCTGCTTCTTCTATTGCTGATGAATTCGTAACTTAGTAGAACCTTTATTTTTTATTTTATTTTTTTTTTTTGTTTCAACCTGTCTTTGAGCTGTCGGTGGATTAAGTTTGATTTATGTCAATCTTGCTGCTCTAAAGCTTTGACGCTTTCAAATTCTTAAATATTTACCATTTTATTTACGATTCACTTTGTGTAAAACGTTTATTGAATAATTTAATCAAATTTTCACATTTATTTTAAATTGAACCCATCAATATCTCGAAGAATCGTCATAAAACTTCTCCGGATATTGTGAACTTGAATATTTAAAAATTATAAACATTTTAAATAGTTTTAAATGTAAAATAAATTTTTTAATGTATTTTAAATTAACATTAATTACAATATTACTAAATATAATCCGATTATTTTAAATATATTTTCAAATTAAATACATTACAATATTTAAAAGAGATGCAATAATGTCAAAATGAAACGTTTTCTTCAGTAAGTATATAAAATTATTGATTAAAATTATAGGTTGAGTTGCATCAAAATAAAAATGTACAGTTTGCAAGAGAAAATTAAAATTAAAATATAATTTTTGTATCTTTATTAAAGCTAACTAATTTTAAATATAATTAGAATGAAACATATTTTACTTATTTTTTAATTTTGAGGGTCACGAAGATAAACCACAAAATTTAAAGAGCATAACTAGTATGCTTATAATTTATAGTCGAAAAGCACGAGCAGTATCATTTCAAGATACACATGTCTGAAATTTGAAATTACATGACTTAATCCAAGATGAAAATCAAGCGTGGCGCGGTTCTGTACGTCAAGCGGGTTTTCGCTCTAAGCAATTTAATCAACGTAGAAATGAATATTTCCTTCTCGACGAAAGGAAGGAAAGGGGATGTATGTATATAGACGCGCGCGCGCGCGCGCGTGTGTGTGTGTGCGCGCGCACACACTGCGATATTTTAACTAGAATTGCATTATACACCGGTAGATAAGGAGGCAAGTTTAATAATCGATAATAATTTCAGAGACTAGCTAAGGAGAATCCCATCTCGAGCGTCATCTTGCATACGAGTACTTCTTATGGAAAATCTTCCTATCTAAATCAATATTTCAATATTTTTGGCTATAATCCGTTAAATTGAAATTTTAATACGTTAACGATTTAAATCGTGGCATTTTTAAGGCAGAAAGTAATTTACTTAAAAAGTAGTTTTTGATTTAATTAAATAATTTTCACAGATATTCATAATTTGCTAAAGCTTAAAGTATGCGGCATTATTATCCGAAGATTAAAAACTGCCTTGAGTGTAATTATTTTGCACTTAAGCACAAGTAAAACGAGATTCACCTCCCCCAAAGCAAATTAACTCTCTTTACACGTAATTATCACACGACATATTTGCAATTCTAGCCGACGTTTAATCACTCCCTCAAAAAAGCTACCGCTTACATTTCTCACCGCCACGGGAAATTTATTCATCGGACTCGGAGCACCGAAATATGAAGCAAACGCTCCGCGCATCTCCCACTAATGGAAACCGTATATCAACGTACACTCGTCGCACTTTAAGACCGACAGCAATGCACAACTGCACGAATTACAGTCAACGATGACAGCGTCAACGCGTCGGTCTGTATACAAGTTTCCATAGTCTCATCGTAGGTACATGCCCACTGTTAGTCAGAGAGAGATAGAGAGAGAGAGAGAGAGAGAGAGAGAGAGAGAGAGAGAGAGATAGATACTCTTAACTGCAATTGCTGCATTAAAAAGACGAAGAGAGGGGCAGAAGGAGGCAAGATCGAAAACTTCCGGTGTAACTTACACGCAAATAGCGTCCGTAAATTCAAAGACGATAAATCGTCATCCGAGAGAACATATATGCCTTCTCGCTCTCTCTCTCTCTTTCTCTCTCTCTCTCTCTCTCTCTCTCTCTCTCTCTCTTTCTACCAAATAAAACTGTTCTCTTTTTGTTAGCGCATACACCTACGACTATTCTTTATTTTTCCATCTCTCTCTCTCCCTTTCTCTTTTTCTCTCTCCATCTATCCCGCGTCTTTTTCGCCAACTACTTGCCCAGTACAATTAACACAGAAGTCGTAAACAGTCAGGCCTCGGTATGCGCGCATGGAAATGCAGTACACTTTCGTTATAGGTATACAAAGAGAAATAAAGTAAAAGAGAAAGAGAGAGGGGGTGAAATAGAGAAAGAGAGAGAGAGATAAATGCTGTCGTTTCTCAGTGACACAGCGCGTATCTACCGTTGCTACTTGTATATAAGCCAGCCGTTCGTTCGTTTTTAGTGAACTTTCATGAGTGTGCATGTGCATGTGCGCGCATGTATGTATGCGTTGTATGCGTTGACAAGTAGATACACAGATACATACACAACGGATCTTTAATTCGACTCGATTAAAGCGCTTGTTTACGCGAAGGCTATTGCAGAATGTACTTGTCTCCTCATTGTTCGCTTTCATTTCGACAATTTTAGTTGAGCGTTTGTTGTTTTTATCGCAGAGAAAGGGAGAAAAAAGTAAAGGAAAAAGGAGTTTATGAGAATTTTGTAATGTATTACGAGTTGCCTGAAACTACTAAACAATTTTTTCCCACGCTGAAAAATTATATCTCATTGTAATTTGTCCGGGAAGACAAATTTTTTGCTTTTATGTATTTTTTGCAGCGTTAATAATAATTATTTGTTATATTTTGATAATAATCATAATATTTATGTTGGCATTGCATCGAATTCAATTCGAATGAGAAAGTAAAAATAATTGAAAAATTTCAATTATTTTTACTATTTATTACTATTTATTATTTATACAAATTTTAATATAGTAACAAGAATTAAAACAAAAACATTTCTATTTTTCTCTAAACATAATTTGTGATAAAATATCAAAAACAAAATTCAATTTTATTTACGGTATTAAATACTCTATATATTAAACATTTTATTAATAAAACTAAAGAAATGCATCAAAATATTTAAAATGCTGTAAAAAACAAATTTTATATATATTAGTTTAACAAGCAATAAAAAATGTTTGTAATGAAATCGAGATAATCCCTTTCGAGAAAAATAAAGAATTATAATGCCCGGGCTAAAATTCGATCTTCATACTCAAGCACCTATTTTGTCTGCCTTATTCTATTTTGAAGCAGTAGTCCGTCGCTACGAAATCATCCGGAAAAGCCGCTGCCTCAGCACTACCCAAGAAGATCGGGCAAGAAAACGCAAAAAGAAAGGGAGCAGTGCGCCAAGAAAAAGAGAAAGAGAAGAAATCCAGAGGGAAAGCGCGATCTCTCCTCCATCTCTCGGAGTTTCGAATTTTAGTCTCACCGTATTTTCACTAAGTCCTCGAACTTTCATCTACTCCATACACACACACACACACACACACACACACACACACACACACACACACACACACACACACACACACACACACACACACACACGCACACGCACACGCACGCGCGCGCAGAGGCGCTCTGTATCTGCACCAGACACCGAAGATGAAGAATGAAGCTAAAGCAAAAGAGAGAAAGATAGAGTAAGAAAGAAAAAGAACTGGAGGAAGAAGGGATTTGCTTGGTCCCTTGTTATATCCAGTCGCAGAGTGGAAAGAGGGACGATTCTTTTGTACCTAAGCGGCAGTGGCAGCAGCTCTCACCGTCGTTAAAATTAAATACCGATTTCACTTTCAGCCCAGTCAAATTAGAAGAGAAAGCGAAAGCTGAAAAAAATTCTCGTGCAGATATATAATGGGGAGGAGGAACGACGAACGACTTGATTATGTCCTCTCTCTCTCTCTCTCTCTCTCTCTGACTTCGAGATACTTAGTTTTTCGTGTGATTCTTTAAATAGGGTTGGGTTGGACTTTGCATTTTTCATTGTTCAGACCCTCTATGTATATTTTTCTTCATCTTCAATTTTTTTTTTTTTTTGATTGAGAAAAACAAGTAAAAGAAGAAGCCGAAAATTCTGTTGAATTTCTTTTTTAATTAATTTTTTTGTTTTTATCATCGGTTTTTATTTATACTTCGGAGAACCAGAGTAAGATAAAGACTTTTACATGGGACCAACAAAAAAAACAAGAATGCTTATATTGTGATTGACATAGAGCCGTGTAAACGATCATAATACAATATAACGATTTTTTTATTATTTGGATTCCACGCGAGAATTCATAGTTTTATTATAGGCCACGAACAATTTCTCCTTATATTTTATTTACAAACTTTTTCGTGTGTAAACTTAAAGAACAAATGATATTCGATGCTGCATGCAACATAAAACATAAGCAATTTAAGTTTTTATAAATATATAATAAGTTAATAACAAAAAGGTATATAAATACAATCAAAATGTTACTCGATATAGTTTCTCATAAATACTAAAAAACGCAAGAAATATTTACGTGAATTTAAAAAAATAATTATTAAAAAAATGAATCAAACGAAAACTTTACGGTCTCTTGCTA
This sequence comes from Chalcis sispes, assembly GCA_949987625.1. NCBI lineage: Eukaryota > Metazoa > Arthropoda > Insecta > Hymenoptera > Chalcididae > Chalcis > Chalcis sispes. The sequence goes on along the minus strand of OX465097.1, from coordinate 72,995,364 downwards.
TTAAAAAAGCAATAAGTTTTCAAATTATTTAAAAGCGGAATAGTTAGCAGTGTGGAATGGTTTACTCGCATCGGGAGAACTACTCGTCAAGCAATACGTGGCCCGCGCTCATTGGAGTCGGATAATTTTCAGGGTAAAATTTTAGCGCAACAATGTTATACGAGACCTTTTACTTATGCTCTGTAAGTATCGTATTTTTTCCACCGACTTGCTATTATCTTTGATCAGTGCGAAACTGCTCATTTGATGAAGCATCTTTAGGGGCGAAAGATAAATTTTTGAATTTATATTATTGCGTTATAACGCTCTTATGAAAAGCTGAGTTTTTCTGTTATATTTTTTTTACAAACGCGCTTTTTTTTAAACGAATAACAAAATTATAATTAATAATATCCGTAAGAGCATATGAAAATATATTTTTTAACACTATCCTCATTAACGAAAACAAATATACTAATTACATCGACAATTCACGGCTCTGAGACAGAAAAGAATGAGAGGGAGAGAGAGAGAGAGAGAGAGAGAGAGAGAGAGAGAGAGAGAGAGAGAGAGAGAATACAAAAAATTATAAAACTTTCGTTAAAAGTATCAAAGGAATATACATTTAAAAAACTCGGTTTATTTGTACAATTAAATCTTTTTCAAATATATAAATTAAAAGTTTTTTTCTCCTCTCCTCACCTTCATAAGTCAAGAAATAATATGCCGAACACGTTCAATAGCTTATTGTGCATTGATTTTAAGAGCCGCAGATATAACCCTCTAAGATAGAAATTCTTTTGAAGGAAAAAACTCGACAACAGCTTAAAACTCTCCTTCTCTCGCACAACGACGCGTGGTTTAATAAACCAAAGATTCTTTTTCGCTTTCTGGCCTTATTTCATCAGCAGCTCAGTTACTAGTATTACCAATCACTAACGAAAAACTTCCTTCGAAAAAATGCCAGAGCCGTTTTATCTTCTTCTTCTTTACCTTTTAGCAAACGTAAGAGCTGCTACGAGAAGAGAAAACGCGCAAAATTAATAAACAATGCTCATCCACTTCAATAAAGCAACGGACTAATACTCGCTAAATTTACTTTGATGTTACGTCAAATTTTTATACAAATTAAAATTTTTTTATTTACGTATTGATAATAAAAATTTGGTAATTTTTACGTTAAAATTTTATATTCAATAAAAATCAATAAAGTATAATTAATAATAAAATAGAATTCGACGTTTAAAAGTAATTCCATTATATTTCTGACAAAAATCTATTTTAAACTCTCTCTTTCTCATTTTTGTCCGGTATAAAACAGAGTATTATCCTACAATTCAAGAAGAGTTGGTGAACGGAATGAAAAAAAAAAAACAAAAGGGCCTGTGTGTACCCGAAACCGCAACAAAATTACATTGCATACGCGCAATCTGGGTAAAAGGTCAAAAATAAATTGAAATTCGAGAAAAGCCGTAGTTGACTTGCGTTGTAAAAATTTTGCCGAGTGGATAGTCGAGGACACGTGAGTATACAAGAGAGAGAGAGAGAGAGAGAGAGAGAGAGAGTAACAGCGACGCAATAGTAACAGTCGGAAGTGGCTATTCACATAGGCGAAGGTCATTTCACTTCGATAGCGATTGAACGAATCTCGTTTTCACGATACTTATACTTACGTACCTTTATGCACGTATACGTATATGCATGTATGCTAACACAAGTGGAGAGACAAAAAAAGAGAGTTGATAAAAATATTAAGGCGTATAATTTTTACTCTAAGTTGATGAAAATAAATTTTTTTTTTTATATTAATAAATTCAAATTTAAAGAACTTCACACCACCGTTCTATTCACTCTTAACTTTCGAAAACGAAGATACCGAATCAAGCAAATCTCTTTCACCCACAGACCCACGATAAGAATAAGAGAATCGAAACGTGGAAAACGTGTGCGCGTGATAGAAAGAGAGAGAGAGAGAGAGAGAGAGAGAGAGAGAGGCAGAAAGAAAGAGGCAGAGAAACAGAGAGAGAGAGACAGAGAAAGACAGAGAGAGACAGAGAGAGAGAGAGAGAAATAGATAAAGTGAAAAAGGAAGAAAGAGAGATAGAAGAGGAGAGAAACAAAGATATATATATCTTTCATTCGAATGACGAGATAGAGCAGCGGGGTGTTGCTGTCCGCGGATATCGACATATCTGTCGCCGCTAATCAAAGAAGCTCCCAGACTCATTACCTATATAAAATGCGCCCACAGTCTATATACATATACGTTGGAGTTCTTCTCTATGAAATTTATTAATCAAGACTAGCGACTTTAATTATTTTGAAATTTCAAATATTTATTTATTGGCTGAAAAAGTATACAAGTGCTTAAAAATCTTAAAAAAGGCAAAATTATCTATAAAATATGCTAACAATAATATTGTTGAAATACTTTTTACATATCCTTCGTTATAATAAATTTTTTATAGCACAAGTATAAAATAATTTTATTTGAAAAAAAAAATGTTATTTACGTTGAATAAATTATTTGATAAATAAACATTTAGCTTTTTAATATTATTTCCATAGCAAGAGAATTTTTATGTTTACATTTTTCTTTTTTTATTATTTTAGAGTCAAATTAACACTTCCATGTATCAAAAGAATTTGATAAAATCACAAACTCTAGTACTATATTAGTAAATATAATTCTTTTAGAAAGTAAATATAACTTCTTTTAGAACAAAAGTCCAAGACTAGTATCTCTTTTCAAAATCCAAAATCTTTCTTTTCAATTTCCAAAATTCATAGTTTTATTTTACACGTGCACGTGATATAAATACTTTTAACTTCTCTCTCTCTCTCTCTCTCTCGCGTTCTCTTTCTCGCCTTTTTTCAACTCAATACCTAAGGTAATAAAAGCTTTTGCGAGCTTAACATAATACACGCGAGTCAAGAAAAAGGATTGTGCATGTGTATGTAAGTGGGCAAATCAGCGAAAAAAAAGATCTCGGTTACAAGCTCCTCGCACGCCTCTACACTTGTACAGCGGAAATCAATTCCCGCTCGAGGGCTTTTAATCACGAGGCCCATTTCCGACTCGTCGGCGACGTCGCCACCGTTGATTTCGAAAGCGCTTGATCCAACTCAAAATGAAAAAAAAAAAGAAAAAAACAAGTGCAGCGCAATGAATTCGCGTGCAACACGAAATACAAAATGGAAATATGGGCATGAAAAATAGACAGAACGAGGGAGTGATAGAGAGAGAGAGAGAGAGAGAGAGAGAGAGAGAGAGAGAGAGAGAAAGAGCGAGAGAGGTGACGCGTTTCTCGCATGATTACTTTTTGAAAGGGATATGTGAATACACACATACATACGCGCGCGCGGGAAAGTTACAAACAGACGAATGAAGCCGGTGAAATTTATTGGGATACTGATAACGAGTTTTCCATGAAAATAAAACAATTTTGTTTTGAATAATGTCAGAGAGAATTCTCAAGGTACTTTAAAGCAAAATTGGATTTATATTTTATTATTTATTTTATTTCTTTATCCCGCACCCAAAAATTTTTAAGCCGTAATGGAAGTTTATATTAATCGAATATTTAGCAAAGTTTATCAATATTTAACCTGATGTAAACAAATTATAAAATTTTACGAAAATCAGCCTGAAATTTGAACATTTTTTTGCTAACTGAACCTCCGCTGTAAAAAAAAGAAATCCAAAAATGATCGTTGTAAAATAATTTTTGCAAGGTTAAGTGCGCGTACACAGAAATAGAGAAAGAAGCAAAACAGTAGAATCCGATGGCATTGTAACATTATGAACGCATAATTCGCTGGTCCCTTTGGCCCTTGATTAAACTTTGAAATCGAGAAACTTTGAAATTGTATACTACTTCTCCGTTATTTGAGAATGAGAGAGAAAATTTATACAGCGAATACGCGATAAGGTCGCTGCGCTCGATCGAATGAATACGGTCAAAATGAGAGAGAGAGAGAGAGAGAGAGAGAGAGAGAGAGAGAGAGAGAGACAGACAGAGAGACAGACAGAGAGACAGACAGAGAGACAGACAGAGAGACAGACAGAGAGACAAACTGACTGAAAGGAAAATTAAGTAGAGATAAAGCGAAGGAATCGGAGTAGCTTTTTCTCGAGATAGCGCTACTTATCCGTTACACACTTTCCTTGCCCCTCTCTCTCTCTCTCTCTCTCTCTCTCTCTCTCTCTCTCTCTTTTGTGCTCTCTCTCTCTCTCTCTTTTGTGCTCTCTTTCTCTCTTTTGTGCTCTCTCTCTCTCTCTCTCTCTCTCTCTCTTTCTCTGGGAACCAATTCCAAATCAATAATTTATACAGCGAGATGGCCACAAAGAAAAGAAAATTTGAAGCTATTGTCCTATGGGAGATACTACCGTAATTGGATGCTTACGTATATTCTACGTTTTTCTCTTTCTTTTATTTTCTAGATTAGAGCCGAGTATTGAATTTTCTCGATTAATTTAGAAGCGTTTGAAATTTTGCTTTTTAAGAAAATTATTAATGCGTGCGACAGAGAGGAGCAGAGAGAGAGAGAGAGAGAGAGAAAAAGAGAAAGAGAAAGAGAGAGAGAGAGAGACAGACAGACAGACAGACAGACAGGCAGACAGAAAGAGAATAGAAAAGAAAGAGACAGAAAGAGAATAGAAGAGAAAGAGAAAGAGGTTTATGTGAAAGGATGGATTGATGATTAGCTCGTTAAATGGGTTTGTTAAATTTTAATTTTGAAATTGCAAATCGAACTTTGAATGGTGCGTTCATTCAAGTAATTGCTCTGGAATTGTGTCTTCAATTTCTAATGAAAGTAATGGCATAACTTTATTAAGTGCTTTTTGACTTTAATGGAGTTTGATCTAGTTTTAGTTATCAGAAGATAAAGATTTAATGTACATGTTTGTAGTGAGTAAAACTTTTTAATATTACACGTTTCCTAATAGTCAAGACTTTTTTTAATTAAATATATATTTGAAAACTGTAAAAATTTCTTCGATGAAAATTTATTTTATAATAAAAATAATTAAATTTTTTCTTCGTAAGGTTGCAGATTTTTTTATTATTAGTTGTTAGATTCAAACAAAATTGTTTTATTTTTCAAAAAATTAAATTTAGAAAAGGAAAAAGCTAACTTTTTTAAAAGTTTGGAAGCAAATTTTAAGAAAAATCTTAAATTTTGAAAGAATTAAAGTTTCAAAACACTAATTGATGTTTTTAAATTAAAGAATTAGGGATACTGTAGAATTTTGTAAAAAGTTTCGAGTCATTAAATAAATTTCAATATCTCAAAGCAAATATTTTCAAAATTTTCATTCTTTTAAATTTTAGTAGTTTTTAGATTACAAAATATTTATTTATAATAATAAATTTTTGATTTAACAGACACAGTAATGCTTCTGATTTCGATAGAAAAGTATTATTGTCGTATCCGTTTATTATATATAAAATTTTTTATTTGTAAAATTCAACAAAAGAAGAAAAAACAAAAGCAGTTCATTGACATTCAAAATTGTTAAATTTCGATGTAGAAACAAAAAAAAATCGAACGAGAAATAGCTTGTAATAAAACCTAAGTGTAAACCTTACATGCGGTATAGTAATGAATCACGCGGAAAATGATCCATCCTATGCCACACACGCACGCACGCACGCACGCATATGTAAAGAAAGCGAAAAAAACCTCTGAACTCGAACTTGTTGAGAGGGAGAACTCGACACTTGCCTGTTGTAACATTCAAAATAGCGTTTCTTGTAAAAACGACCCTTGAAACGAGAGCGGAGACTTGAAATTCCTAGTAGTAGTAGTAGTAGTAGCAATAGTAGTAGTAGTAGTATTAGTAGTAGTGGTAATAGTAGTAAAGGTGGTAACATAGTAGTAGTAGAAGGCATAATCGTAATAGCGGTAATGGTCGAAAGGAGGGCGTGTACAGCGGGACGACACTTGCGAAGTTTGGTCCGTCAAGCCTAAGTATTACCGCACCGTACATCGGATCAAACGAGTCGACGCGAAGTTTGAGCGCGCTCGAAAATGCGCACACCGTACCTTTTTAACCAGTAGCTTCGCCAATCTGTCTCGGGTAACTAATACGTACAAAGTGTTGCGGCATTCGCTTTATTCGCTATCATTCTCCGAGTATTCTTTTGTGTCAGGGGGAAATATATATCTGCTTTCTTTCTTTTGCTGGTTCGGTGATGGATTGTTACTCGTAAGATAAAAGTTATTCAAATTGGGTTGCTGTTTAAGAAGTTGTGGAAATACGTAATGCGATTTAGAGAAAGTTGTGAATAAACGCGAGATTATGTGAGGTTAAACCTTTTGCTTCTTTACACTTTAGATGATATCAATAAAAATTAGTTATAGTTGATAACAAAGGTACATTTAGATTTTAATGCAGATTAACGCTAGATTGTCGAGATAAATTATTTCGACTGCTTCTAAGCAACATAGCAACATATACATAACCTAATTAAATTTAAAATTTGGTTTATATGCACTAACTATAAGCTATTATCGTTAATCGATACTTCATCACATATCACTTTTTACCTTGTATACCTAATAAAAGATTAATGAACAATGCAACAACTTTTAAAGGATAAAATCGTTATCAACTACCGTCTAATTATCATTACACAAAAAAATCTATATTTTGAGCCGAATTACAATATAGTAAAGAAACTACTGGTTCCGCCATGAACGTACTCGTTCTGCGTGTCATAAATACACTCGGATCTCGGTTACATACACGTATACATTCGTACGTGTGTAAGTTTCAATTCATAATTAAATTCGACGCACAGACCATAGGAGCAAAATTCGTCGTTCAAAGGACGCACACATTGAGTGGATAAAATCATCCCTCGAGCTTGCTTCACCCTTACTAGCTGACGCCGTGTAAAAAAAATCCGAGCTCGATAGAGAGAGAGAGAGAGAGAGAGAGAGAGAGAGAGAGAGAGAGAGAGAGAGAGAGAGAGAGAGAGAGAGAGAGAGAGAGAGAGAGAGAGAGTCACGTGGTCAAGCAGTTTTAATCCGAACTTTCCTTCTCGCTCTGCACCAATCCATCGAGGGCTTAGCTCGAATCGACGACCCGTATGTGTCCGATGCGCCGGGGAAGAAAATCCATTTTTCACGTGCGCTCGAGAAAGAGAGAGAGAGAGAGAGAGAGAGAGAGAGAGAGAGAAAGAGGGAAAGAGAGAGATAGAGAGAGCAAGAGAAAATAACCTTTTTTTACGAGGCGTACTTAGTTCCGCGATACCGTGGCAAAAAAGAGAAAAGCGACGCGGCGCTTTCCACTTTCTCAAGCGACTAGGGGACGCCGCCGCTATGAGAGAGGCCAGAGCTCTTTTCATTATCGATTGGAACATATTTTGCGGCTTTTATGACGCCACCTCCGCCTTATGGTAACGGTGCAGCGAGCTACGGAAGAGAGAATTTCTTTCTCGCTTACGTTTTCCTCTTATTTTTCTTTTGCTTCTCGACGAAAGCTTCCAAGGGATTTTATGGGTTCCGGAGCTTTCCACGCAAGCCTGGAATAAAACATCGCTGCCTTGGTCGCGTGCTTGCCACGGTAAAGCTCAAGGATCATACTCTACATTTGGTGATCAAGACTTGAAAATGCGTCATTTATTTTTATTACTTTTGTGTTGAAAAGTTGCAAATAACTTGTATATGAATATGGTTATAAAATTCAACCCATTTTTTATTTAAGGCCCCTTATAAATTAATAAAGTATTCTTATTTTTTCACATGTATAGATCATCTTTATGAAAAATATTTACTTGTTTGGTATATTTGATACGAGTATACTTGGTACGCTTATTTTGAGTACAGTTTAACATTCCACTATTTTTATTAACTTGTTTTTAAAATATTAACTATTTTTTGATAACTCGTTATAATTTAGCGTTGTAAATTGCTATACTTATTCTTCTTATAATACCAATGTTACATATTCATATTATTATTGATATCGTTATGATAGTTATAATCTCATTATCGAAACTATTTTAGCCATGAAATATCAATATCATAACAAGAGTTAACAAGTTTCTTACTCAAATAAATGCAACCGATGTCATTTATTTTTATATTAATTAATTACAACAATGAAAAATAATAAGTTACAATAGAAAAATGTGAATAATTGAAAAGTCGATTTTTAATGCTTTTTTACTAATTTGTTTAACTGTTTTTCTTTTAGCTCTCACTTTTTTTAGCGTTTACCTCACGCACAATTAATAAATCCAAACTTGATACAGTTTTTCTTACGTTAGTATACTCCTCGATCCTTTTTTGAAAATTCCGCATCAATTTTATCCGTGTTGCTAAATATGTATTATGGCAATGGACCTATTTTATCTGTCTGTCTGTTTGTCTGTCTGTATGTTTATCTGGCTGTCTGTCTGTCTGTCTGTCTGTCTCTCTCTCACTCTCTTTGATTAAGGCGATAAAGTAGCGCTAACGTGTGTTTCTAAGTAATTAATTTGCCGTTGAGGTCCAAAGAGAGCTCAAGGAATAGAGAAAGTGGAAAAGAAGACAAAGGAAAAGAGAAAGAGCGAGAAAGAGAGAGAGAGAGAGAGCAGTGTCTCCTAACTCGACAGGTTTAATTCTTTATCGAAAATTGCTCTTCCTCTTTTAGCCTCTTCTACCTACTTCCCACTTTATATTTCTTCCTGTTTAATCTACCTTAATCGCCGAACAATTAGCTTGTTTTCCTCAGCGAGAGATGAGAAAGATATGATTTTAGCGCGGCGATGCTGGAAATTGTCAAGTATCGCATGCGGAACTAAGGAGATGACACCGAAAGTGGTCTAATGTGTTTGTGGATCGAGTTCGTTAATGGATCCAGCCGGTATGTGGTGGAAAAAACGCTATGCTCTCGAGCTCATTCGTATGTACGCTTTGGTCATTGTGCGCAAACTCCTTGTCGTCGTCGTATAAGAAATACACAGCGGGAAAGAAAACGACCGAAGAATATGCCACGAGAAAGAGGTTAAGTGTGCGTCGCGTGGTTACACGATGGACAGATTGATTCTGTTAATGGGTTGCACGTGTCTTCTATGTAATCAAAACGTTATATTAAAAAGTCTTGCATTTACTAGCTTTAAATGAGACTTTAAGTGATTTATGTGACCGATAAAGAGTTATGTTTTTTTAATAGAACGTCTTATTTTTTGATTGATAAAGAAAAACATTATTTATGTTACTTTATTGAATAATGAAACGAAACTTTTATAAGTATATATTTAAATCGTATAAAATTTAAATGCATAATATAATATTTATTTTCTAATGATGCAGAAGTAAAAAAGAAATCGAATGGTAAATAAATATAAAAAGTCTTCCGTTAAAAGCATTTGACATCTAGCAAGATGGTTTTACGTCAATTACACGCGGCTTGCGAAACGAAATCAATTGAAAGAATTTCAATGCGCATCGACAACCTTCAGACAGAAAAGGATAAAGTTTTCCGATCCCTTTAAAATTAACGAAACCCGTCGATCTCCTAAACAAAGAGGTATGATGCTAACTCTAAACGAAGAGAAAGAGAAAGAGAAAGAGAAAGAAAAAGAAAAAGAGAAAGTAAAAGATACTATGAAATACGCGAAATATAGCGTAAGTATACGTACCAATAGATACAGAGACGGGGGACGTGGGAGTCGCTCCGACCACACCCGGCAAAGTTTGATTAAGCATCGAACGACTGCGGCCGCGTGTACCAATATGTCACACACTCGAGCGTGCGGACAACGTCGTCTCTCAAGAGCGTTTTCTTTCGCTCTATCTCGCGCGGAGATGTTGCCTGCACTGCGCGGGATAAAAAAGTACGCGGGTAAATAGCAACGTATGGCAAATAACAATGGACCAGCTCACTCACTGTGCGAAAGAAAAAAACGAGTCTCAAGATTGATAGTGAACGCGTTCATGGTTCTTCGAGAGTAAGCCAGCCGACGATATTGTTTGCCTGCGAGCACAAAAAATCGATAAAGTATTTAATACTTACACTTACATATACAGGTGCTTTACGCTGTGAATTAGTTCACTCGAGATTTTTTAGACTAAGCCTATTTGTGCGTATGTGCGAAAATTTTTTATTGAAATAAGAAAAATTACGGAATTTTTATGAAAAATTCTATAATTGTCTATTTGAAAAAGATTATGCACTTATAGAAAATATGAAAATATGATTATTTAACAAATTTTAAATTAAACAACATCGATTAAATTGATGAAAAATCAATATCAATGTTAAAGTTGTATGATGAAATAACTTGCAAAACATGTATGTAATTGTTTTGGTTTAACGTTTAAAAGATTTAAAAGATTTGACAAAGAATTTGACAATACTCTGGATAAATGAGATTGATACGGTTAGGATGGAAATAAAGTCGATCAAAATCCAATTTTAATAAACGCGCTTGCATTGAGCAGCGAAATCCGTATTATATCGAGCGAATTCTGTTCGATGTCTCTCTCTCTCTCTCTCTCTCTCTCTCTCTCTCTCTCTCTCTCTCTCTCTCTCTCCTCTCTATCTCTAGCTTTCGAACGGGGACAGCAGCAGTGATGGCTCTCGGATTCATCCCTTTGCTCGCACATTCAATATAATGCTTTCCCTATTTAGCTACGGCTCGCGCTCGCGCGCGCGCACTGTACCATTCAAGGCAGAGATTGCGTCTCTAATCAGTCGTTCGGTCCCATACGGTACTCTATCTTTTTTCCTTTTCGTGTTCGCTCTCATCAACGAGGGCAATCATACAGCTGGATCGATGCTACTACCGCCGGAGCTGTCGGTGCTACCACTCCTCGGTTAGCTTCTCAGGTGAGCATCGGTAAAAACCAATATGACACTTAACGCCACGATGGTAATTCACTATTGCCGCGTAAGACAAGAAAAATATTGGGTTCTCTTACGATCAAGAAATTCTTTAGAAAATTTTGAGAATCGGCTGATATTTTAACATGAAAACGGTGCTCGAGAATGTTTTATAATAAGTACAGTTGGTTTAGTTTTTTATCTTAAAATAACTACACACGATTGATTTTCATGAAAAGTTTTGCCAAAGTTTTCATTTTTCTCAATTCAGCTTGTACAATTTAACACTCTCAATTATTGAACTAAAAATGATTGTTGTAGATATTGAATGATACTTACTCAGTAAATTTTTACGTTCCGATTAAAATTTCTTAAGTTTAATAAGTTTCAACTCACCTGGAAAAAAATATTAATTATTCAATTTAAAAATATAAAATGACACTATAAGGATATTTAAATTATCTTTTAGTGGAATTATTCATTTTATTAATAATTCAAATAATTAATTCTTATAAAAGTTCGTTTTCAAGTTTGTTTTACTTAAATATCCGTGAATTTAATTTTTCTCAGAATTAATAACTTAGATTCAAATAGTCACATGTATTATATTAACATATTATGCAAGAATAACATAATTAATCAAGAAATAAGTTTGCAAAAATTTCTGTATATATTCCTTGTTCATTAAATATACATTTTTCTTAGAAATATAAGATGTACCACAGAAAAGAACATACCAAATGCTATGTATATTATATACATGTATATTAAAAAAAAAAAGTCTTAAAAATTTTCTTATAGTACATATGAAAATTCACCAAATTATCGCATCAATCCTCCTGACCAAAACGGATCCTGTCAAGTATGACTGCGAAAACATTGCGCCATTATTGATTTACTTAGAAGTAATCGAATTCAACTTCGACGTCTGCTGCACACAGACGTGCAATAAATCGACCGAAGGACTCGCCGTCATCCATCGCAACCGAAAGTAGCCTCTTCCTATTCGCTGCCGTCGTTTCTCTCTAGCGCCCACAAACCGAAGTTGGTTCGCACCTCACACATCGACCGCACAACGCATACGGGGAAAACGGGAACAAACAGTCCTGTTTGCCTCGAAGATGATTGGTTTAGACTTAATCTCTCTCTCTCTCTCTCTCTCTCTTGCTTTCTTATACTCGCTAAATCGAGTCTAAAATGCAGAGGGTGAGAGATGAACCCTTTTAAATCTCTACCGCGGCGTCACCCTCGCATATTCATCGTCGCCTGCATCGCTCGGCATGAACAATGAAGTTTGACTTTAATAAAAGGGATGGAAAGACAGAGAGAGAGAGAGAGAGAGAGAAAGGGGAGGGAAGAGATAAAGGCAGCTTCACTCAAAAGTCTATCGATGATCTGTCGATCATGCGCATGCGTCGAAATTTACACACGAGGGTTTTACGATGACGATGGTGGTTCGGTATATGCACTTAGTAGCGATGTAAATTCGCTTGTTGTCTTTTGAAGTTGCTTCATTCTCTTACACTCGTGACCATGGATGAAAACGCAATTGTATGATGAACGAGCGCATTTTTGTCCAATTGAATGCAACATTTAATTGGGTTTTAGATGATATGATAATATTAATAGTATAAGAGGTATTGAATTTTAATCTATTAGAGTATTTATAAAAATCGATAGATTACTACGAACATTTTATAAATAATAAATGTTAAAAGGAATAAATATAAAAATTTTATTTTTGAATCAAGTTTAAAAAAGAATTACAATTTTATGATTGCATTAAAGTATTTAATTTTTATAAAAATAACTCATATTTTTATAATATCTAAATTTAAACTATTTCACCTACGAAGCTTTATGATGTAAATATATTATTATAAAATGACGTAGCATAATATACCCAAAAAAGCGAATAAATTGTAAAAATTTTATCGTTTTTCTTTTGTCTCTCTTTAACTTAAAGGATCACGTAGACGAGTTATCCCTACTCCCTCTCCGCAAGCTAAAAATTGATGCACATATGTGCACTACAAAGCCTAAACAACGAGCGCAGAGAAGAACTAAGGATAAATAAATAGATTTTTTATTCTTTTATTTTAAAATTATAATTTTCGTTTAGCCAATTTACCTAAATCATGAAATCTATGACAATTTAACGCCTTTCTGTTAATAAATTTCAAATTTACAAAAATATGTCATATTTCGAAATATAAAATATATCAAAAATATAATCGAATTTTAGCATTTAAAATATAAGAACATATTAAGTTACAAATAATTTATCGTTAATTAGTTTATCGTTAGTTAAATTAATTATATATGTATATAATTTTAACAACTATCTTATTTAAGTTTACTTTAACTTGCATTTGAGATCAGTTATTAGTTTTTAAATATATCAATATTTTTATTTTTATTATTATTATTAATTACGTAGAATTTTAGCTAATGTTAATATTATAATAGTTTTTATAATTTTTATGCGATAACTTAATTTTTATATACATATTCTTATTAATTTTTGAAATACCGCGTATAATTTTTAAGAATATTCTATTTGTATTTTAAGTTAGAGAAGGGAAAACATATGAGTGGAAGAAGTCCCCCAAGCATACTCGCATCTCCTTCTATCCTATATCAAGCTTTCTCTCGTCTGCATGTACGAGTACGTATGATGCGAGGACGTGACTTTATTTGCGTCTGCGTTGCGTAATAGTCAAATTTTAAGTTAAGGATCCAAAGAAGGCAGGAAAACGATTTTTCGTTCGTCGATTTCTATCTCCTCCACGTTTTAATTTTATATTGCGTCTTACTTGCGAGTCTTATGGGTACTTCGTATAATTCAACAACTTTTCGTATAAAAAGAGCGATTTTCTTCCAATTCGTTAGAAGCAGTTGTATCAAGCTCTAGCTTAAAAAGACTCGCTCTCTTCGCCCCGAGTAGAACGAGCCTTGCTGTACACTCGCTTGAAAAATTTTGCATTTTTGAATAAAGAAAGACTTGAAACAAATTTCTACTTTATTTTTCTTTTTTAATTCTATTTTCATGGATCTTTCTAATTTTATTTTTTCAAAACTTTTCAATTATCAAATTTTCGAAATTTACAAATTTTTCAATTTTCAATCTTTTCAATATTTTTATTTTTAATCTTATATTTTAAAATTTATATTTCAAATTTATATTCAATCTTTAACCTCAAATTATCTACCGTATTCTACTCCTAAGCATTGAGCACTGCTTTGTCCCAGTTAAATTCTCACAGTTTAGTTAGGTGTAAGTAGCTTCTTATTCCTTTTTCCTTCCATACCAGTTTTTTTTTTTTTTTTTTTTTTTATAATTTTCTATTCTTTTTTATATTTTTCTATTCTATTATTATTTTTTTTTTATATTATTTTATTCTGTTTCTTTTTATTGTCTTAATCGTTAACGAGTGCTATTCGTTCTGCTTGGCCGGACTATTGCGAGAAATCATAGGTCCAAAAGAAGCAAGACGTTTACGTGAGTATCAATCGATTCTCACAAATAGACAAATAAATTTCTATAACGCTAATAATTATTTATTTGCGGACGTGACATATTTAATACCCTTAAAAATGAAAATAGCAATACTTAAAAAAATATACCACCTGCGAATAATCAATCAAAAAATAATATGAGAACTTGATATTAAAAAAAAAAAAAAAAAAAAGGATCGCAAATTCATCTTAGCTTTTGAGCTTTCGCAGAATAAATTCAAAGAAAATTATTTTCCTCTTTGCTTCATAATGATTACGAAAAAAAGCTCGCTCACGAGGTTGTACACGCTGTATGTATACACATACATCGAAGATATTCATTAAAATATTTCTAGCAAAGTTGCACGATACCGCATTCAAAATCTTCGAAAATCCGCAGATTTTTAACTTTCGTAACAGAAGTAATATTCCTCTCTTCTCACCTTCACACATACACCGATATACCGTTGAAAATTGCGCATTTCCAGCATCTCGAAATTGACGTTCTTTCACCTTTCATTGATGTTTCAGAAGCAGCCATTTCGCTCACTCGTCTCCCCTATGCGACGACGTCCTTCCTCTCCATCTCTTGTATACAAGGAACGAACCTTCGGAGCTTTTTACTTCGCTTCGCGTCAATGCTGCAAAGGAAGGCAAAGATCGGAAAGTTTCTCCCTTTGGCTACTCTATTATTCGCTCTCATAGGCTGCACGAAAAAGAGTTTCGCACGATTTATTCGTGTGAATCGGGACCCTCTCCTTCTTTTTCTTCCTTCTTTTTTTCAACTTCTTTGACTTTGAAAAAGAAATTTTTTTTCTTTCTTTATTCCTTTTTTTGCAGAGAATATATAAATTTAAACGTGACAGAGAGAGAGAAAGAGAGAGAGAGAGAGAGAGAGAGAGAGAAAGAGAGAGAGAGAATGAAAATTTTACGCGCGGGAAAAATGAAGTTGATTTTACACGGATACGCTTTAAGTAATACGCTTCAAGTAAAAGAGAGAAAATGGATGTTTTACCGCGAATATAAGTGTACGAATAAAGTTATTTTTAAAATCTATCTGTCTAAACAAATCGTCGGAGTCATTTTTTTATTTACACATAATTAAAAGTTTTTTACAATTAAATAAATTATTTATTTGTTTCGAAAATTGGTTTTCTTTTTTTAAACTTGCCATTATTTTCTATATGAAAAAACTAGCAAGTCGTTTTCTAAAATTATATAATATTAATAAATTCAAACAAAATTTTATACAATTTTTTTATGGCAGTAGAAAAATTTATTATTCAAGATGTAAAAAATATAAAAATTCAATAAACTTTAAATTGCCAAGTTTGTTTACGTAACATTACTACCATTTTTACATCATTAAAATTTTACTTATAAAATATGAAAAATAAATTTACTAAAAGCATTAAGTACATCAACGCGCATATGTTGATACAGCGATGGAGTTTTATTAGAACATAAGTTTGGAAAAGATATAAGACACGCGCATTATAGTTTTACAAAGCCCTTAGGTTATGTAACTAACTTAAATTATAGTTTGTTCAAATTTTGCTATTCGAATCGAATAGCTAAATATCAAATATTTTGTACGTTACTATAAAATAATCTCTAATTTCCTCTTTATACAATAATACTAATCTATTTTTACGCGTTCAGTAAACATTAAATCTCCAAATATCACGACCACGGATAAATATTAAATTTTTTTCGTTTCATTTAAATAATAATTAACCACTTTCGTTTATTAGCCGGTGTGTAAGCTAGAAAGAACGTAAGAGGGCATAGCAGATCGCTTGTTCGCTTTAGAGAAATAAAAGCCGAACAGAAGTTACAAAGTATTTAATAGAAGAAGCTGCAGCACAGCTCACCGGAAGGATTGATCGGAGCACTGAGCTCCGCGTCTCATTGATCATCCTCACTTATTTATTATTTATTTATTATTAAATAATACATTCTCTCTATCTTTCGTCTTATGAAAGATGGAAAAGTTTCAGTTTTGCGAGTCTCTCTCTCTCTCTCTCTCTCTCTCTCTCTCTCCTTCATCATTCATGTTTCGTTTAATTGTGACTTTTTTATTTACTGTACTTTTTGGCAAAAAACAAGAAGGATTTTACTTTTTCAACGGAGATTATGATAACTTTAAAAAATTTATGGATAATCGGACTAATTAAAGAGAAATTAAATGTTAAAAATTGAAGATTATTGTTTGCTCGAGAATAAAGCGATTATTGCGCGCATGTCTCAGTACTGTCAAGCAAAAAAAAAGTTTTGAGTACCGTAAATATATATGCCAAATAAATTTATAATATATAAATATTCTTAAATTTTTCTATTTATTGTTATTTTAGAAATAAACAATTTTATAGAATTATTTTTGCATTAATCTCAATTTAGAAAATTAAAAATGTAAGGGTTTTGTAAGACGCCTTTCAATTGGTACAACACTACGCGCTTGAGCCACCTTAACAACGAAAACAGCGAATGAGTTAATCTCTCTTTCTCTCTCTCTCTCTCTCTCTCTCTCTCTCTCTCTCTCTCTTTTCTATCTTTGGTTGATCCGCTGATAAAACTATGCAGCCTCCAAGTTTGCATCATATCGGAACAGGAGAGAGTGTCTGCATCGTGCCTCCGAGCCATGTCATTTTCATAGAACGGAGAAACCTTCTCTTTCTCTAACTTTTCAGCGGCTGTGGACAATAAGAAAGACAAAGAGAAGATCTGCGCGTGCGTGCATGGGCGTATATATGTAATGTACGGTAGACGAAATGACAAGTGAGAGCAAGAAAGAGGGAGAGAGAGAGAGGTAAAGTTGCAAAAGGAGGACAGAAGGGTGTCCCTAATTGGTTCCATCTAGAAGGTACGCCTCAAAGGGAACTTTTCGTATACCTCGCCTCTCTTCCTCTCTTCGTGTAAGTCACTTGTGTACCATTACGTATATAACAAGTTTCTCCAGTTCCATGTTGTCTTAGTTTCTCAGTGAGTCCCCCCAAGCACCGAGGAGCAATCCTACGGCCCACTAAGAACCCTTTCCGTTCTTTCACCTTTGCAGCAGCCCCTCGTTCACGTTTCAGGCTCTTCTCTCTTTCTTTCTTCCTTCTTCTTTTTTTCCCTCTGAATTTTAGATGTTTCGCTCCGTTTTCTCGTTTGTCCTTGCCTACTCGTTATTCGCCTCTCCTTTTCTTCTTCTTCTTTTCCTTTTTCTCCTTCCTTCTGAAGCAGCAGCAGCAGTGGCATCAGCAGCTTATAGTCTCTCTCTCTCTCTCTCTCTCTCTCTCTCTCTCTCTCTCTCTCTTTCTCTCTTTCTGGCTTTTTTCGCAATTTTCTTCTCATGTCTCGTTGTCCTTTTTATTTTTATCTCTTTGGTTCTCATCCTCTCGTTTACCAAGGCCGTGTGCACCAAGCGCGAGCGTTGATTATAAGGCGGTTATTTCTGTGCGATTGAGCGACTCTGATCGCAGTCGAACGTAGTGATTCGATGGTCTTTGCGAAGGCTTTTTCAAAAACTGCAGCTAATTTTATGGGTATTCGCTAACGAAAAACAAACTTACCCTAATTTCGATTACTTTGCTTATTCACGGTAATGCACAAACAAATGGTTTTGCGATTTTAAAAATTCGAATTAAGCCAATTGCTACATGAGAATATAAATATTAAAATATACATTTTATTTATGGTTAAGTTTAAAGTTTTAATTCAAAGAATTGTAATTGTACATTTCTGAAAAAAGAGACATATTTTCGAATAATGAATCAATAAATAATTG
Organism: Chalcis sispes; assembly: GCA_949987625.1. Classification (NCBI taxonomy): domain Eukaryota; kingdom Metazoa; phylum Arthropoda; class Insecta; order Hymenoptera; family Chalcididae; genus Chalcis; species Chalcis sispes. The sequence goes on along the minus strand of OX465097.1, from coordinate 72,977,296 downwards.
GTCGTATAATTTTACTACATTAACTTTCTTGAAAATAAATAATTAATCTTCATCGGTAAATGATCAATTCCTCTCCAATAATGATAACAAGGACAGCACGCCAACAACTCGAAATACGAGTAGTCCTCGAGGATCACGGAAAAGTGGATAGCTTATACGCACTCATTCGACAATACACATAAATTCGCGCGTACACACTTCATTTTCAAAATTAGATGCAATCATGTCGTTGCAATGCGAACGTCGAGTGACCAATGTGCTCTCTCTCTCTCTCTCTCTCTCTCTCTCTCTCTCTCTCTCTCTCTCTCTTCTCGGAGACGACAGAGACGCCGAACTCAAAACCCGGACACCATGTCCAATTAGCTCAGCGGGCTTCTGCTACTACTGTCGCTTTGCTATCTCATCTTCGCGTGTATACATATGCATTTCTCTGTGTGTGAATACGTGTGCATCCATATATGAATTCGAGAGACCGTCATCGTCTTCGGTCTTGCTCTCGCCCACTGGAACTTTAATGAAATTCGAGTTTCGGGAATTCGTGTCTTGATTAAAACTTCAACGTGCTCCAGACGACGATTTCTTGCTCGCATATAGCGCTGATTCTCTCTCTCTTTTACCTTTCCCATCGTTGATGCTTGTCGCTATTCGGTCTGTTTGACGGCGTTGAGTCAACCAGCCGTAAGGGATGAAACGAGGCAAGTAAAGTTTTTTCAAGCGCTTTTCCGTGTTTTTTTTTTTTTTTTTCATCAAATTTTTCTTTGTATGCGAGTTTCACTGTTAAATGATCGTGTCAAACATGTAATTTTTCGGTTTACTGTATTCATTATTGCTCACTATATGTATAGAACATTAATTTTATGTCAATTGAATAAAATTTTTTTTATTTTATAAAAATTTTTCAATCAACCTATGCAAAACAAAAATCTATATACAAAAGCAAACTTCACACTTGTGTAAAATGAAAATTATTTGCCCTTGAAGATAATCTATTTAACCCAATACTCGGCGTCCCTATATTCACATTTGACAGTATTTTAATCCAATTATTTATTTTTGACTTTATCATATATTTACTATTTGGTAATGCTTTAAGTTTTTTGGAAAGATCATTATAGATTCTTATGGAAGTAATGTAATTATTTTGTTATTAACTGTTTTGATAAATTTAGAGATAAACATACTTTTTTTTCTAGTTTTTGTATCTTTAATATTTTATATGGCTCCAAGTTTTAAATAATGAAAATATGTTGCTTTGCCTGCAAACGTTTATTTGAAATTAAGTGAATAATTATTTATTAGAAATATATTTTTACTAACTATATTCATTAATCTAGTTGGGAGATTTTGCAATATGTATAAGTCAGTTTATAAGCACTACCCTACAGAAGTATTTCGTAAGTTGATATACTGTGAAACAAGGCATAATGTAACATAATAAACATATTGGAAAATACTACAAAGTAATAACTAATTCGAAGTAATAACTGAATTCCGGTATTCTGGAGTAATCAAAATTTACAATTCCAGATAGAATCTCTTGCATTGAAAGTTTTTATTCTAAAAATTTTAAATTTATGCCTTAGCAATGTTCGTTTTAATAGAAAGTATAAAAAAACAGTCCGTTTTAGTTTTATTCACAAAATGTAGAAAACTAGAAAATTGACTTTTCGCGATTGAATTTCAAAGTAAAAGAGATTTTTCTGAGATTTTTCGAGCAATTTCGATCTTTTAGATATTTGAGTAACGCGATTTGCTCATTTATTTTTTGAATAGTCACCTTTTCTATGTTCATTAACGCTATTACATGAAGAGTTTGTTTAAAACAACTGTAAATTTTCACTCTTTTATTCTACTTGAAATTTTTTTCTTTCTCCTCTTTCGATTCATTTTATTCTTTTTTTTTCTCCGAGTCGAAGCGCCCTGGATTTTCTTTATCTCTTTTTCATACTCTCTCATTCTCTCTCTTTTCTCTCTCTCTCTCTCTTGCTCTCTCTCTCCCTCTCTCTTTCTCTCTCTTTCTCTCTTTTTCTCTCCCTTTCTCCTCTTTTCGCGTTTTGTCATTCAAGTCGCACGTTCCGGTACGAATATCGTGCCTCGCGAAACACACCGACAACAGCGTATTCTTCTTTTCTCTTTTCTTTCTCCCTAGAAGTAAATCACATTCCTGTTTTGAAAGCGCTAAAATGTACCGAGTTTTCATCAAAATTAAGACAGATCTCGAATTATGTATGCTCTTCTCTATCGACTATGAAAGTATCGACTGGTAGTTATCTGTTTATGCAAATTCTTTTTTTTTTTTTAGTGAAAGGAAAAAATCTTTAGGTGCGCAGATTATCTAGCACCGTAGAATTTCTGAAGGTAGTCGTGCATGAGGATTATTGAATTTTAAAATGGGGTTGAATTTAGTACGAAGAATACGATAGAGTTAATTTTGTATTTGTGAAGTAGAGTGGTGTGAGCGGTTTTCACGAAAGAAAATTTTCAATTAAGAAATAATTCATTGTGTGGAAAGAATATTTTAGTAACATAAATTCTAATAATAATATAAGAGAAGTGGAGGAAAGAAAATTATACAATATTTTCAAAAAGTTTTCACAGGTAATAGGTAACATGAATGATATACCGTGTTAAGAGTAACAAAACTGGTCGATCAAATAGTTAGAAGTAAATTCTATCAAAAGTAACTGAACTTTGTCCTAAAGAAGTTTTTATCGAAAAAATCGACTTATCTTTAATTGTATTATTATTATTTTTATTTTATACATAATCGTATTCATTGAAGTATAAAATATTTAAGATCGAATTAACATGTTAAGTCAGAGACTGTATAAAACGTAATCAACTTTAACATCAATTTTCAACAAAATTCTTGTTCTTAATATTTTGTGAATAAAATAATAGTTTAATTAAGAAATACGACGTATTTTAATAAAATTTTTATTACTAACCAACAATTATGGCACCTTATATTTCTTTCCACTTTTCGCTTTAATAAATCAAACATTGCTTTTAACTCCACTCAATCACTTTCTAAAGTGATTCACGAAACCTAAGGTGGTAAAAGTGAATAACCAAGAAAAGAACCCCAAGAAGGCACAAAGGAGAAGAAAAAGAGCAAACGATTTCCGAATTCTATTAAATCCACAAGGAGATAAGCTAGTCCATTCATTAGAGAAGTGTTACTAGGTCAGGTTTGACGGACTGTTTGCATTCCATAATACGTATCGGTAATGAAAAAAACGAAGACCTACAGAGCTCTCGCATCGATACTTGGAAAATAATTACTCAGCGAACTATAAGATAAATTAGGATAGACCAAAGAAAAATAGTCGAGTTGCGCGCGAAAGAGGCGTCCCATTTCCACGTAATTTGGGACAATTCGAGGTGTATAAAAAATTCAACGCGTCCGCTCATACACGTCGAGAAGCTCCCTGACTGTACAAATCAAGATAATGGCTGATATTTCACAGCTAATGCAAAGACCGTACAGAATTCTATAGGTCCCCCGAGGGATCTTGCTGCGGATTCTATATATATATGTAATATCTCTCTCTATTTCTCTCTCTCTCTCTCTCTCTCTCTCTCTCTCTCTCTCTCTCTCTTTTTGTAACGTAAGCGCGTGACTTTCTCTTCTTTACGATTGTTACTTGGGTGAGCATACATGTATATATGGAGCCTCCTATACGTAAGAGCCTGACCGTCATTTGTATCAATATGCGCAAGACGAACTGCATCCCTTACTCTCTTCCTTTCTCTCTCTCTCTCTCGCTCTCTCTCTCTCTCTATGCTTACTACTACTTAAGAGTTGGTTACTCTTGTGGGTGGTAAATGTATATGTGTATGAAGTCGAGGTAATTATAATAATGTACTAACTGACTGTTGGCAGAACCTGTTTGGACTTTTATTGCACCTATATCAATTTATTGAATGTATTTGTCATTGAGGTTTATTTTATTATATATTATTATAAGTTTATGAATCTTTGGAATTTTAATATTAATCTTTAGAGCTTTGATTATTGAGAGATTATATTTTTAAGTTTTGATACTCAAATAATTTATGAAAATTTATTAAAATTTCGTAAAATCATGTCTCACACGAATTGGTCAGCGATCAATCCAGCTTGAGGTCACTCAAACACTGGTGTAATTTATATTTCGTTATATCGTCATAATTCTTTTTATTTTGCAGCATCAAAAAGCATCGCTTTTGATATTTTACGTTCTTAGTAAAAAATCTTATAGTTGCAAAATTATGTAAATAAAACTCAACATTAAAACCAGACTATAACTGCTTTGAGGAAGATAGAGGAAAAACCTCAATTTGCTGGCCGGACATTTTTTAAGCGAGCTTCCTTATTTGGTCGATTACGAGGGAGGGAATCAATCTTCGTATTGAATTGGTAGGCTACACGCAGACTTTGCTCGTGTATCGTTTGTGAATTTATGTACGGCGAGGGACGGCCAGATAAAGAGAGGGAGAGAGAGAGAGAGGGAGAGAGAGAGAGAGAGAGACAGACAGACAGACAGACAGAGAGACAGAGAGACGAAGAGAATGAAATCGTTTCTTATTACGTTGTGAGCAATGTCGGTGAATAAGAGATTTTTATAGCGCGTTTATTGTGCTCTGATCATGTGCCGGTTTTGCTTATTGAGATTTGTCGATGATCGGTGCATCGTTATATTTCATAATTCAGAAGGATTTTTAAGAAATCAATGTGAAATCGCTATTTCCTTAATCTTTAGATTGTTTATATTATGTAAATTAAATTTAAGCCAAAAACTAACACTATGTGTGTAAATATATCACACGGTGTAATATTTTTTCATGTATAAGATTTAATCATTGAGCTAGTCTGCAATCTATGCATCTCAATCTACACGTCAATGCGTCTGCAATTTATGCGTCTCAATGCATCTGCTTTTAAACATAAACCATCATGAAATACTCATTTTTATATTATTTGTCTGTATTTTAATGCATTTATGGCATTTTGCATACGCCTACGTTCGTTTTGTTCATCAAAGTAGTGATCAGTTTGTTTTTCGTTACTTAAATTTTTGATCTGGTCATCTTTGTCGGAATCGTGTAATATGTTACGTAACTCCAATGATAAGGAACGAATATTATGCGATGATACGTCACTCGTCGAGAATACTAAAAATGAAGCAGACAATTACCCTGAGAGCGAAAATTACTGCAATATCTGTTGTTTTGTTGAAGACTGGCTTCAATCACTAATTTGTGATCTGGGTATATGAAAATGCTTGAGAATTTGACAATATTTGCTTAAAATGTGGACAGAAGATTCGAAGGAAAAAAGAAAGAATAAGAAATTTAATACTGGTCAACTGTCCCGTATTACTACAGCCAACTCACCCGGTACACGCATTTTATTTAAAATCCATTTTTTACGAATTCCTTGTATAAAAAACTTTAACTGATATTGATTCTTCAAAGACTTATTATTGATAATTATAATATAAGAATAAAGGTTTAATTTTAACAATAATATTTTTCATTTTATTACGGCCTTTTAAAAAAACTATATGGCCATTTTTATAATGAATTTACCCTATATATGAAAAATATAATTTTACTGTCAATTCTAATTTCTTGGATCTGTTCTTTGAGAAATAAAAAATAAATGAAAAATAACGCATTATTAAAAATTTTCCTATTTATTTCATCATTAGCGATTTCTTATTCACAGAGACAAATCTCCGGATATGGAATCAATACTACTCACGTGCTTTCAACTCTTTCGCGCATTTTGCGTCGCTGAATGCGTCGGTAATATTTGAATCTGTGAGATCAAAAAAGCGTATTTTTGAGATAGGTAGCAAAAGCCAGACTTTGACTTAAGATAAATGAGATTTGTGCGCATTTTGTTGGTAAATAAAGCCATCGAAGTTAAAAATTGACTCCGCGAAAGAAAATATCATTTTAAACAGATTTTCTTGCTTTCTGTGAAGTCATTGTATCATACATAAAATAGAATGTTAATTGTGTGCTTGTTAAATATATAAATTGTTATATGAAATACATCATAATTAGTGTAATAAAGTCAAATTAAAATATAAAAACTATTCAAATAGTAAAAAAATCACTAGTTTTATTTAAACGTTTCATATCTGATTAAAAAGTGTTAATAAAAATAATTTTATTTGATTTAAAATTAATTAAAAATAACAATGTGTTTATTATATTGATTTTAACATTATTAATTTATTTTTAGCTTCAGCAACCGTATCATATCAACGATAGATGGAACCCTGATCACTTTGATCAGGCCAATTCATTGGTTCTGTTAAATATTTCTATTCTTTTCCATTTCCTTCTGTTGGCGAGACTATACGCACTAGAGAGGAGAAAAAAAAAAAAAAAAAAATTAGGTCATCGAAGCAACTCCCTATGCTCTCTTATATGATTGTATTCTAAAAATGGAAAAATTTTCATGGTCTGTATATGCACGCAAATACAGAGGCAAGAGCAGGAAAATTAAGAGGCGGCAAATAGCAGTCATGCGTGAAAAGGACATCGTAGAAGTAGAGGGATGGGAAGGAAAGGAGGATTTTTTTTCGATTTAACAGTTGAGCGACCTTCTCTCAATAGAAGGGATAACGGGTATGTCCGTGAGCGCGCGCGTCTGTGTTTCACCTTCTATTAGACTGGAGCTCGTCTATCAGACTTTCGTTAACTTGCCACTTGGACTTCGACCCCTTAAGCCCTCGAACGCTGGCTCAATTCTTTCTCGACCTGTTTTTTTTAACCCTCTTTAGATGCGCAATTTCTTTTTTTTCTTCTGTATCTCTTTCTCTCTTTTACTGTTCTAAAAGAAAGAAACGCTCGTTTCAAGAAAAAAGATAGAGAAAAAAGTGTGGGTGAACAGAAAGTCTGCCAACAATTTCGTTCTCAAAGTTTGCTACTTTTTATTTATTTATTATTATTTTTTTTTTTTTTAAGAACGAAGACACCTTTTTCTTTCCTTCTTTCTGCTGGAATTTTAAGGGGGGAAATCACAGTAAAATTTTTAATTTTTCGAAAAAAATTTTTTTCGCCTAAAAGGTGCCTTAGGGTCTTAAAAATAATATACCAAATGATGGAACACGGCAAAAGTGTCCGAGTGCCCAAATTTTTCATTCTGCGGTAACGCCACTCAGGTATGCTCCGAGTACTTAAAACTTTAAACGCGTTTTTCTCGAAACCACTTTTTTTGAGCTCGCCGAAGACACAACTCGAGCAAATCTTTACCGATCGACTTGAAATTTTGACAGTAGCTTCGAAATATCTTTCTCCACGGAGCTACGTAGGATTTTTTATTTTATATGGCTTAGTTTTTTTATCGAAGATTTGATGGCGTTTTTTTTTGTTGAAAATTTAACTTTATTTTCAAACATGCACCATTTTGTGAAAAATCAATACATCGAAAAAATCCTACGTAGCTCGCTAGCTGTTGTTATATGAAAACTAAAAAATTTTGGTTTTTTCTTCCAGGTCAAAAATTAAGGAGTCTACGTCTTCGGCCATCGACACGCTTTCAAAAATAGGCGCCTTGGGGCATATGCTGCGCAGCCGCCATTTTTAAATATTTTTTATTGAAAAAATTACATTTTGTACTTTTTTAGTATTGCTATAAAACCTACTTTACAGATTTTCGATTGATACTTTTATTCAGCCAAAATTAATTCCCGAAAATATGCCTATTTTTTTGTGTGCTACTGTGATTTCCTCCCTTAAGAGTGAAAATTGATACCAGATAAATTTCGCTTTATAGTTACCGATGAAAGCAATAAAAAAAGTTCTTCATACACAAGAAAAAAAAGGAAAAAAAAACAGTGATGTAATCTTAAAATCTACCAGCAGTTATGAGAAGGACGGGCAAAGCGGATATGTTGGGCAAAAAGAAAAATCCATCAAGTTTATCGTTTATTTATTGGAAAGAAACTAACTTATGATATGTGATAGGTTCGACCTAGCTGCGTACCTAGACGAGTAATGACTTGTCAGTTGCGACTAGAATTAAATGAGTGTAGTGCGACGAAAATTCCATTTTTTACAAAAGAACGTTCATTTTTCAAGATAATTATACGTCGTTTTTTTCACCCATTTACCATTTAATTGCTTTGATGCTTTGAACAGTTTCTGTATCATTTTAGTTTATTATTGTTAAAAATAATTATATCCTGAGGAGACGCGTATGATACAATATGGAGAATTATCGGCGCATCGACATCCTTGAATTAACTCGAAAAAAAAGGAAATAAGGAAAAAAAAAATAAGAAAGAAAAGGCGAAACAAGCAAATCGAACGAGCATCAGATGCTAGGGGAATACAAAACGCACACGAAAAAAGAGAGAAAAAAGATCTGAAATAAGGTCGATTAAAAAATCCTCGAGTCGTCTACACTACAGTTGATTCGCGAGTGCAGCAACTGCGGTGAAGTACATAGCCGAGCGCGGGTGTCAGTCCGTCCACAAGCTCGCACGCGCAAGACCGTTCACAGGCTTGTCAAATCAATATTGATATACGCATGGCTGCGCTAAAGAGAGAGAGAGAGAGAGAGAGAGAGAGAGAGAGAGAGAGAGAGAGAGGGGGGGAGGGAGAGAGGAAGAGAGACAAGTTTTATATGCATACATGCTCTTTCATACACATAAATATAGACTTGCGACGCGTTTACATGTAAATCCAACAACTTTTCCCGCCAGCTGTGATATTGATGACCGGCACGCGGCTACCTCGACTCTTTTTTTTATTTTCGAATACGTGAATACATGTGCACGTCTGCGTATAGGTGTTAATTTCAAAGAGAGCAAGCAAGATAGAGAGAAAAGGGGAGAAAGAAGGAAGGGTAGAATTCATGCGCGCTCGCTTGGATGCGCATTGCGAAAGCGGGAAAGGTGATAATTGGAAAAGTTTCGGCGATATCGTGGATCGCGATATGATGCACGGGAATTTATGAGAGGGAAAGGGAGAAAAAGAGAAAAAGAAAGAGGAAAAGAGAGAAGAAAGGAAATAAAGAAGGATGCAAGCGGATGTGCTGCCTATCTTTAGTTCATAACCAGTGATCAGTAGCTCGAAGTTTTCATTTTTGAAAAATATTTTGATGGACAAAAGAGTAATATATTACTACGACTTTAAAAATATATGTTCCTTTTTTTTCCTTGTGTTTTTAACAGTTAGGATATTTTTTATAAAAATTGAGAATAAATAGTTTAAAAAAAGAAAATTATTAGTAAATTCGTAGAATATTAAAAAAATCAAAACAAAGGTTTTCATATATGCTGCTAAATTTTTGCATACGAGCCACGTAATTTAATAAAATTTCTATTAGTCAACAACAAAATTGATTTTGATTATATACAGTTCAAAAAATTTTTATGAAATTTCTAAGAATTAATGCACTATTATTATTTTATTTCATAATTAAAAGTTTAGTCTATAATAGACGTAAATAAATTGCTTCCGAAAATTAGCATTTTTTTTCATTAATAAATTTTAATTAAAGGTGAAAAAAATATTATTTTTAAAAAGTATATAAATATTTTAGTTTCCATGAAATAAATTTTATTTTTAAGGTAATCTTCAATCACCAAAATTAATGTTATAAAATTATGTACAATTTAATCGCTCAATTTTATGTTAAAATTTAATTGCTATTAAAAAAAGAGTCGCTTTCGTTACTTAGAAAATATACTAGTATATTGAAATCGAATCATCAATAGCGGATTGCTATTTCAAGAGCGTAGTAAATGTGCAAGAATATTTTTCACGAAAGCTTACTCTGTTGCTTTTCAGGGTTATCAAGACTATAGATGTAACAGCATGTTAGCAGCGGCTCTGTTGCAAAAATATTCAACGCTGCGAGCAGCAAAATAGTGAGAAAAAGAGGAAGAGACGGGAATAGAGGAGAAAAGGAGAAATTCTAACGAAATTAGAAATTCTAACGAAGATTAAGACACTCGAAAGCTTCGAGATCCCTAGAAGCTTGCGACTCTAGTCTCTCTCTCTCTCTCTCTCTCTCTCTCTCTAGAGAGAGAGAGAGAGATCTATATGCAAATCGTAACAGTGTTGTCTTTAATATGCGTAAATATACATGCGCTTGAAATTTCTGCTTTCTTTTCCTTTTACAAATAACTATGGAGATTTCCGTGTCAAGTGCACTACATATCAAAGTCGGTATATTTTTTGTAGTTTGGTTGAGTAGATGGTATACTGGTTGTAATACTATACAATCTTAAGTCATTCTTTTCTTTATATACCAAGTACTGAATAGAGAACATATCTCGCCAATAATCTAATGTTTAATTACAGATTTTGAAAAAATTCACAACCAGATATGGCCTTTAAATTTGAATATTCGATAAAGACTTAAAATGGAAAATCTTTTTGATCCTTATTTTTTCTTTATACCCGTATATATTTTATTATTTTTCCCAGCAACTATCACAATTTATAATTAATCCATAATATTATAACTAAATTTAATAAAGTATCCCGTCAACTACGTATTCTCGTATTATCTGTACTCTTAGATAGAAACGCAAATAAAGCAATTCCATCGTAAATACACAGATTCGCAGCTATCCTCCTCGAGTCTAAAGCGGAAATTTAGTAATTTCGAGAAGATAACGTCTGCGATATTGTCTCCACCGCCGGTACGACTGATTTGATTTTGACTCTGTCTCATACTCTTTCAGCTAATCAAAACGGGAGTGCATCGAACGATCATCTCGATTTAAAGAAAATTTTTTACCCCTTATACCTCTCTCTACTCCTTTAACAGCAACTTGCTAAAACCTCTGCGGTTACGCGCCGTCGCGATTATTCACGATGATTTGTTCAAAGCGGAGAGCGAGTCAAGTTTCCCGATGAGTGTAACATAGTTATGTGAGATTATAGAGAAAGGGAGGAAAGACTAGTTGTGTCTTTGAAATAAAATTTAATATACAAATATGTCGGATGGGGTTTGTAATGTCTGAATTTATGGATTTGCGTGCGATTTAAGGAAAAATATCGACCAAGATTCACTTTGAATATCTTCCAATTACTATTGTCATAAAAAAATACTAGTATTTTTATATTAATTTGATTATTTCTTAAAATGTAATAAAGTGTAGGGTGAAATTTTTCAATTAAAATTTTAAATTAAATTACTTTATACAACAATCTCTTTTAAGTAATGATTATTATTTGGGTTATGTCAAATGTCACTGCATGCAGTAAAAATAATTGTGCTAGTTAATACCAATAGTTGCGATAAACATTTAATAAAATAAAATAATTCGATGCACATTTATTAAGAAGAATCAGCGCGCGCGCGCGCGCGCGCGTGTGTGTGTGTGTGTGTGTGTGTGTGTGTACAAACACACATTGCTCGGATAAAGCTCTCGTACATTTAACTCAAAAATTATCTTAAAATGCACAAATGTAACTTTTTCACGTATTACAAATAACTCCCATATCTCCAGTCTATATCTTTGGCGCTAATGGCAAATTCATCATCCTGAGTACGACCAGCCGAGCAATTTGCCCGAGCTTTAAACAATGCCAATTTTGCATCTCGGAATGAGCGAACGAGCGTTAAAGCACGTAAATAGAGCTGAGCTACCGTTGTACCGAATGAAAAAGATCCAAAGGATAATCCGCCGCGTTGCGGTAGTAGAAGAGATGAACTATCGTACTTTCATTTTTTTTTCGTTTTTGCACTTTTTTCATTTTATCGCATACGTAAGCATAAATGGTTTTATATCGATTTTGACAACGTGCCGAAGAAAAAGATCAACGTGTAAAAGTACATTTTTATGAACTTATATTTTAGAACGAAGAAGAAGTTGCGATTCATAATAGCTTTATTCAATAATTATATGTTAAAAATAATGATATTTTTAACGGTTGAAAAAAAATATTTAATTCTTGATATTAATGCTATAAAAAATTGTCTTATTTGTTACTAATTTATCACTAACTGTGGTGAAAATTCGGAAAGTAATATTGAATATAATGCGCCAGTCGGTATTTAAAACGTTGGAGCATTAATTTCGTTCGCTTATAAATAATTACTTCTATCAAAGAACAATTTTTACTTTAGACTGTACTAAATAAGCACATTTTTACTTTTGTAGATATGCAAACGCACGCAAGATGCATGAGTATACATCGTCTGACTTTAGTCAGAATTTTACTTCTTGTTCTCAATCGTCATACATATATGTATAATTGTGTACCACACACAGCTGTATCAATTTTGTGTGTGTGTGTTTATTTTTTGTTTTCCTATGCTATTATATCAAGTTTAATTGCGATTCTCAACTTTCTTCGAAATAATATCAAAGCACTGACTAATTTTAAATTAAGTTTTTCTTGTGCGAATCTGCAATCATACGTACTGATACAATACAATTACGCAGCTGCAAAAATAAAAGTACCACGAGAAAACTTAAAGTATCGATTAAATATAGACACAAATTTTTCACCGTATGAATAAAAAAAGTAAGAATAGATAACCTTTCTTAAGAGAGAAACAAAGAAAAATGGATGTGAAAAAAAACTACGCAATCTGCACGCAATTTAAAATGTTAGAATGTAAATAACTTGTAATAAAGTAGAAAGGAAAGAGTAAACTCACTCCAGGATGCTGAACTCTATTCTCTTTTTCTGAGCGGAAGAGACTTTAGAAAAATACTCAACTCAACGAATAGAAGAAAGTAAACCTCATTGTTTTAACCCGGCTTGCGTTGCGTTGCAAAAAAGAGTGCGAAAGAGAGAGGGAGAGTCTGCCTTAACGACCCAAGAAAAAGCTCGGGTCAAAAACGAATTTGCCCTGTGTGCCCTGTTTGTACCGAGAGAGAGAGAGAGAGAGAGAGAGTGAGAGAGAGGAGGGAGGGAGAGGAGGGAGGGAGAGAGAGAGAGAGAGGGAGAAGGAGAAGGAGAAAGAGAGAGAGAGAAGGAGAGAGACGGGGAAAGGAGAATAGTAGGAGGTAGCCCGCGTAATTTTTATCGTTCCAGCTTACAGATTCCGTATGCTGAGGCTCATTTTCCACCGAGTCTGAGACTAGCCAGTGCACGTATTGCGATATTTTTACATTCACCAATGTTATACTGAGAAAAACCAGCGAAAAACCAAAATGCGTCCGTAGCCACCGGTCATTTTCAGCCTTTTGTTATACCTCCTCGTTCGTGTGTATGTGGAGCAATGCTTTTAGCTTCATCAATTGACCACTCCTTGTCGCTTTCTTACTGTTTTATTTACTTTTTTTTTATTTTTTTATTTTTTTATTTATATTTTTTTTTTTTTTAGGTGTATGCAAGGCTCTTTTTGTTGACGGTGAATTTCACCGGAGAGCTTTTTTCTGCACAGAAGAGAGGAAACGAGTGATGTACGTTACTGGATTTGTAGGCTATTGTGCTCTAGCTTTATATGACGCGAGCAGTTAAATTTTTTATTTCGTGCATTAGTTATGTGCGTGATTTTTTTTTGTTAGGGAAATGTAGTCAAGTAAAAATATGAGACTCGTCTTTCTTTGTTTTGAATGATTGTATTTTTAATTTGAATTATTTATCAATTTATGGTAATTGATAAACTAAGTATAGCTTTAATTATGAGAATAGTTGAAATACGATAAGAAATGAGAAAAATTCATTTTACCGTTACCCCGTAACTTGTAATTTTATCAAAATTTCTCTTTCTCTTATAGAATTTTTTATTTAAACATGAGAATTTTTAGGGCAAAAATAATTTTAGTAACATATTAAAATTGTATCCAAAAATTTATATAAAAACTTAATAACGTTTTGTATTAAAATTTTAAATAACACAAAATAAGATAAATCATTGTGAGAGAATTAATTACTATTACTAAAAATAAGTTATGCGTCTCGAATGTTCTCCAAAATTTACTGCAGCACTTGATTCCGGTGATTTCAAATTTTAATATTTAGAACGACAAGTACGCAAGAAATTCTTGGAATATAATCAAAAACTAAGCGAGTACTATATACTAGTAAATTGTAAAATTATTAAAATAAAAATTCAAATTTTAAATGTGACTAATCTTTTTGTTTTTCCAAAAAATATTCTCTAAAAAGAGGATTTACAAAGTAGAAAGATTTTTTATAATTTCGTTCGTCAACAATTTGAAGAGTAAAATGATATTGAGAAAGTCAGAATTTTAATTTCTCAGAATTTTTTCGTCTCGCAAAAATAGGATAAATATAATTCAAAAATATTAATTTAAATTAAATAAATATAATATCTAGCTCTATTATTTATCCGTTTAAATTACAAATCCTCGATCGGTTCTTCAAAAATATTATCATTCGCCGAATAACTTAATTTAAAAGACACAATTTCGATTGTAAAATATTAAGAAGAAAATGGCTTACCTAATCCGAATTTGAATCTCCATCATAACAAATTAATTACCACTCTACTTCTCTCCCTACAAAGAATCAATTATGGTAAAACTGAGCGCAGAGCCCGTAAAATACGAAGGAGTTTCATAAGCCAGGCAAACGACTTTCATACATAATCCGCATTCATGATAAATTTCAGAGTGAGTGAGTGAGTGAGAGAGAGAGAGAGAGAGACCGTAGAAGTCTCGAGATTATTCTGGCACGCAAAGAGAAAATCGAATGACAGCATAAGGGAGAGAAGAAAAGAGTAAACAAAAGGTAGCGTTCGCGTAGCCGCTAAAAGGGAGAGATTTTTCATCCTCTTTGTCTATCTGCCTGTCTGTATGTCTCTCTTTTTCCCTTTTTCTCTCTTTCTCTCTCTATTTTCTTCATAGAGTTTCGCACGATTCGTTAGCTACTTGTGAGGAGAACGTATAAGGAGATTTTAGGTGATGTCTGGCGGAATAGACGACGATCCAAATATGACGAGCAAGTAACGAGTTAGCTCGACGTAGGGAGGCAATTGCCGAAGGTCGCACTTTCCGTGCCAAGTGATTTATTTTCCTGATAAAAGTACGCTTTTCATCACAAAGAGAAATCTTTGAAACAAGCAACTTGGCAATTATGGCGATGACGACAACATCGAAACAAAGTTTCTTCAAGATCCATCGAGAGTGCGTCATTGTGTAGAAGCCGGAGTCAGAAATTTCGGTGTTTTAGGTGAATTATATCCAGGTGTAAGACACTGGATTCATATGTTCCTGTCTGATTACTGTTTTGTTTTGCGCTTGATCTTTGAACATTAATAGAAATGATTTCATGAATAATTTTTTATCGTAAACACGATAGTAATTGCCGTGTATTAAAATATAAATAAATATGTTTTATTCAAACTGCTGTGCAGGATTTCTAATTTTATAAAATAAATGTTTATAATTTGAATAATTTGAACTAATAATTATGTATTTATAAAAATTATTGCGTATATCGTTAGATTTAGGTTTAAATAAAACAATATACTTTACAGTTTAAAGTAGATCTCCTGGAAATTTAAAACATTTTAGAGTTTTTAGATTGTTCATAATTCTTTTTCCAATTATTTCATTCTTGTTATGCATGTTTTATAAAGTATCGATTTCTACTTTTTTTTACTCACGCACTGATAAGTCATTTTACTATTTTTATTTATTTAAATTAATAATATAAGCAAATGTTTCTTAAAATTTAATATTTTGATTCATTTTAATTAAAATCAATATTAATAAATCATCTATTGATCAATAAGTATAAATAAATAACAATGTACTATAGTTCAATATTTTTTAATTTAAGTACTATTGTTTTTAACAATGGAGTATGGATTTTGAGAATCACAGTCGCAAACGTATCAACAAACTTAATACACACATTTTGTCTCTCATCCTGAATATCTCAGCAGTTTTTGACACCAATATGTTGCTTACGAGAACTCGAGCAAACAATAAACTTTAGTCGTCGTATCCCTACTAGTCGTGCCTATATATATACACGCACACGCACCCGCACACACACACATCGCGCGCGCGCGCGATTGAGAACAATAAAACGTACTCCACCTCTTCTCTTGTGTTTTCTAAAAGAACCACCATTGAAACAATTTACACGAGATACTCCAAGTGCGGAACATAGAACATCGGCAACGACCCTTGCAACGTGCCTTATCTAGTTGACGAAGACGTTGAAAGTGAGCGTTATATAGAAAGAAGAAGGAGAAAGGGGTTGGTCACGGTTAAATCGTCGCACGTGACCGTGCATATTTAACCCGGACGATCCAAGTCCGGCATACCCAAATTGACGTATGCGTCAGATGAAATTTCTCGTGCGATGATTCATCGAAACGTATAATCTTTCATTCTCTCTATTTCTCTCTCTCTCTCTCTCTCTCTCTCTTTCTCTTTCTTTTTCTCTCTCTCTTCTCTCTGTTATGCGCGCTCAAGTTCCTGTTTATACACCCATGAGTGCACGCAAAATTCGAAAGATATGCAAATTGTTTTCGTGGGGAGCGCACATACCAAGTGTTCTCTTAAGACTGCTCGCTCGCGATTTTTATGAGTGTGTATGTGCGCACGCGTCTTATAAACGGTGCTTTGAGATGAAAGTTTGAGGAAGGGTGGATGAAAGGAAAGAGGTGCGATTTACAAGGCTCGATCATATCGAGCGTTTGTTAATAAAGAATATTTAATTTGAAGTTATAAGGGAATTCGGATGGAATTTTTTGACAATTTGAGATTATTTAAAGATGCGGTCACTCGGAAGGGTACCATAATTTACTAAGTGTGATTGATGGGTCTTAAACTTTTTTCGCAAGGATATTATTACGAAAGAACTAATATATTATCGATGTATATTTATATTCAGTTAAGAAGATATATATATATATATATATATATATATATATATATATATATATATATATTATTAATTACTTAATTCAAAAATTCCTTTATTATTAATACTTAATAATTAAAAAAAATTTTTTTTTTTTTTTAAATTTAATTTAAATAATAATCAAATGAATAATCTTATAATGTTTAATATAAATTATAATGTACAAAAAATTAATGATATTTTAATATCATAATTAAATTATTAAAAGTTATTATCATAAAGACAGGAAAATATTTTTTGAAATTACGTATTTTCGACAAATAAATAAATTACTCGCAGATCGTACAGTGTATCGTAGTGCACTGAAACGTCTAAAAATGTAATTAACTAATACAGGGCAATCGAACGTCAAATTCCTATTAATACACGTACCGGTGAGTATTTCCTGTTCTCATCGAACTTTAAAAATTTACATTTAACGAGAATAGCAAATCTAGCGAAAACTGTCTGCAGAATCCATTTTCGAGCGGAGAAGTGCGCAAAAGTCGTTCGGTGAGGTAGTTTGAAGCGTCGCCCGTTTACGTTATCGGAGGCGCACTGACCGGCGCTCGCACGGAACGGGCTCGCTTATTGGTTTAGTCACGGATCGTTTGCCGTGATTGGTCCCTCAGGGGCGTCTCTCTTTCCATCGTTCGAAAGTACGCGTTTTAGGAACCGAGCATACCGGGGATCCAACGACTCTGTTACCGCTGACAGTAGCGCCCTTTCCAAATTTAACCTTTGCGACGCCCATCTCGTTTCACCTTCATTATGGTACAAGGCGCACGCGCGCACAAGATTTTAAGGGAGTGCGAGTCCTCGTTACGCTTACTAGCTTTAAAATATACGAGAGCGCTGGATTATTATTTTGCCCGTTTGATCATGAGCTTTGGTTGAGGCCCTAATCCCCCTCAAATTTATTGCGAGTTATATTGGTTGAAAATTAGTTTGATCAATCGTTCTCACTTATAAATAAAAATTATGAAATTTACGATAATATTAAATGATTAACATTTTAAATTTAATAGTAAATTTATTGCAATGAATAATTTCGCCAATAGTTAAGCTGCAATATTTACTTGAAAAAGCAATAAATTATTTACTTTGTAAAACCGAAATTATTCAAGTATACCATCTTTGTTTGACAACAAACTAAAACCACCGAAGAAGCTTATTAAAGTTTGTGAAATTATCAACGAATCATAAATTAAGAGTTCATTTAATAAAATTAGCACATTTACCTTTTCTCGCAGCATGTCTCGCACCCTGCTGGCCTGGTTCCTGCTGCGATGTAGCTCCAATTGTAACTCTAGACATCTTTCTTGCCAATTTAACTCTTCCACGGTAGTAGAATACTCGTCGAAACTCTTGGAAGAACCGTAAGTTGGCTTTGGTTCCTTCATTGTTTCTGGTTGAACGACCATCGTGGAAGGCGAGCTTGATCCTTTATCACCGAGAAAATGCGATCTGCTCTGGGACTCCGGTTGTTGTCTACCGCTCACCGAATAGCTTCTCTCAAACGGACTCCTGCTGTTTCCCGAGGTTCCGGGTTCGAACGGTGACCGTCCTCTGTTAAACATCTGCAAATTTTGAATGTCGTGTGCTTTGTTCTCGTAACAGGTGGGCCCAAAATCCATGGCCAACTGTCCCATATATTGTCTGCCATCCACATATTCCACGTGACCACTAGACTCCGAGGTGAAATTGTATGGGCTACTTTTGGGTTTTGAACTAGAGGTACTGGGCCCGCTGATACCGCTACCGCTTTCTTTTAATTCCACATATCCCGCGTTCTTGGCTGTTTCGTTGAAGCTCTTGTCCTTCTGGAAGATGATGTTGGAGACGTTGACGTAAGGCGAGTCGCTATAATGAACTGGACTATTGTTATTTCTAGGTCTGGGTGGTGGAGTAGGTCCTTGTTTGCCTCTACGCGGCATCAGACGGGGACTGTCGGCTCCTGAAGATCTGCCAGGGTCTTGCCCTAAAGACGATGGTCCGGACGAGGTGCAGCATGTCTCGTGATGTCGAGAGCCCAGTCGTGGACTGCAAGGTGCCGAGGAGCTCGAGCTCAACTCAGAGGTTAGCCTCGCAATTGGATCCAAAATCTGCGAGAGTCGGCGAGCCGACGAGCTACGAATCTCCTCCATTGTTCACGTTGATATTATCGTGAGGACATCGTAAACCTATCTTGATACTGGTTTTTTTCACATCGATGACCTTCAATGCTGCTCTCTCAGTGATTCACGTGCACAACATTGCCATAAAAGCGTTACCGTCGTTGCCAATGTACGCTTCTGAATCGACAATGGAAGAGCACCATTGACTGCTGAGGTAGCGAGTCATGGCTTCACTTTCAACGACCTGCGAACAAAATAATTCACAGATGCAATTTATAATTTGCTTTATGATACGCTTTATAAAATAAAGGTTACAAAAAAAAAAAAAAAAAAAAAAAAAAAAAAAAAAATGTCCACGAATAACGATGAAATCGGCGCGAATATTTTAATAACGCGGTACACAAGCACATCGGCATTCTATCCGATTATAGCGAACAGGCGGACAATAAAAATGGATTAAGTTTGAAGTTAAACAAAAATTATAAAAAATTAACTTTTGTAATTATGCTATCGTTAATTAGTATAATTACAACAAGAAACTGTTCAAAAAATCAAATTAATTAAATGGTAATCGGTTGAAAAAAATCGATATGTATATTATCTTGAAAAATGAATGTTTTTGTAAAAAAAAGAATTTTTGTTATACCACACTTATTCAACTCTAGTCGCAACTGACAAGTCGTTACTCGTACGTGGCTAAGTCTAGCTTATCACATGATCCCATGTTAGTTTCTTTTTAACAATTACAGATTAAACTAGGCGGACTTTTATTTTTGTCCGACATATCCGTCTTGCCCGCCGGTCTCCACTATATACGAGAGACAGTGCGTTGTCCGTTTTTGGGTGATTACTGTAACGTACACGTATTGTCGACTTTTCGAACCATTCACTTTCTTGCTACCCGCATGTACAAGTACGGTTAATAATTAAAAAATTAAATAATAAAATATACGATTGACTAGAGGTATGACAAACGATTTAGTGATTTCTAAAATTCAAGTAACAAGTAGCGAGATGATAAAGTGATAATGTAAATGCGCGGTTATTTAATTGGAGAGTAACGGTGACATACATAAGAGGCTTTAAGGGGGGAACCTGGTTTAGAGGGTCAAAAAAATCGATTTTTTGAAACTTATCTCATTCGATTAGAAATATATTCAGAAATATTTCCACAAAATTTCAGAGTCAAATTCCTAATCGTTCCGCAGAAATGGCCTCTGAGAGACAATGCGCTCAGGAGACTGATAAGCGACTGATAAAACTTTGAACGCGATTTTCTCAAAACAGTGTTTTTCTGTTTTGTGCACACGATTAAAAAAGTTGTAATTGTCGCATTTTCATAAGTGATACCTTTTTTTACAGCTAATAGTGTAGGTTTCTATGTGAACCTAAAAAATCACAATAAAAAAAATTTTTTATTAACTTTTTTCAATAAATTATCTTAAAATTTCTTCAGAAAAACGCAAAATTTTTTATAAACAGTCATAAAATAAATAATTTTATATATTTCTTCGAATATCTTAGGTTCACATAGAAGAACAACTCCTAAGCTACAAAAAAAGTATTCGTTTTTATGTTTCAGATGAAAATTACGATCGCTATCGTGTTCACAAAATAGACTCTTCGAGCGAGAAGTGCCACAAACAAATACGAATTGTTATTGCTTAACAGTATCAAATAAAGTGAAAGTGAATTTTTTTTGCAAGATTTGTGTATCTATGACCTATTTCAAAAGTACTTGAAACATTTCATACGTTAGGCAACCTAAAACACTGTGCCGAATATCATGCAATTTTCAGCGTTCTAAACCAGGTTCCCCCCTTAATGTGAGCACTACTGAATATCGGTCAATTATGATTGCGAGTGATATTCGAACTTTGTATCGCTTGTTTATTTCTAAGCTCATTTTTTTACCGTTAGAAGAAATGCAGCTATAATTTATAATGCAGCTATAATTATAAGAGTCAAGTTATTATTTATAATATCTTCTATTATATTCTTTTTATTAGCAGTAGAAATTAGGTTTAATATTAAAAGATGATTTTTTAGTTAGATCTTTATCGTGAATTTTTGAAAACGCAGCTTGTGAAAATATACACGTAATTTTATAATTATTTGAATTGATTTTGCAATTTTTAATTACTTCTCTAAAATTGAAACATTCAACAATTTAATTACCTTTAAATTCATAAATATTAATGAAAAAATTGTTTAAAGACAATAAATTTTCATGATACCCGTAAATTACACAAATTTCCTTTACGCGCAATAGTTCGTCTCACTGTAAAAGTAAAGCTGAAACAACAAAAACTTAAACAGAATCTTCAAAGAAGGAAAAATTAATTGCTGCGCGCAAAGAGAAAGAGAGAGAGAGAGAGAGAGAGAGAGAGAGAGAGAGAGAGAGAGAGAGAGAGAGAGAGAGAGAGAGAGAGAGAGAGAGAGAGAGAGAGAGAGAGAGAGAGAGAGAGAGAGAGAGAGAGAGAGAGAGAGAGAGAGACAGAGAGAAAGGGAGCAGAAGCCCTGCGATATTTATTCAAAGACGCGATCAAGGCTACTCCCCAAGGAACGCGGCTCTGAAAGCGAGAGAAAGAAGAAGACGAAAAATAAAAAGAAGGAGAAAAAGAGAACACCCGTCGGAGAACGTGAAAAGAAGTAGGAGAGTACAGCACCGATAAAAGAATCTTGTCCAAGAGGAGAGTACCCAGGGACTTTTTGGTAACAAAGCGAGGTCGCGCGTCCGTTCTAACACGTCGGCTCGGCAATTCGTGCCCGAATGTTTGCACTGCTAAATTGAAAGTTGTAATTTTTCCTTCTCTTCTTGCTTTATCGTGTGCTTTTATTCTTAAGGAAGCAGCCGGAAAATTTTTGAGAGTTAAAACGAGACAAGGATTCATTTTTTTCGCCGTTAAAAAGGGAGTTTAAAACAATTACTCGTAAAAAAGAGAAATTTATAGTTACGTAAAATAAGAGCGGTGCTTTTTTACAGGCCATATTTCGGCGGGACTCGGAGTCAATGATGGAAATTATCGCTGGAGGGGTAGTACACTAGGCTGATTTGTCAAGCCGAGAAAAGGCACGAGAATTAAAAAGCCATTGTTGAAAGAAATTAATAAGGGTAATAAACGACAGTATGGCCAATATTTCTCTCGGCTAAATTTAATTAACTCTTAATGAAAATTTTTTCTTTCCTTCTAGAAGAGTTAATGCGACGAACACATGCGCTTTTGATTTCAGAGCAGATGAGAAAGGAAGAAAACATTTACCGTTAGAATATGAAAGAAAAAAAAAAAAAAAAAAAAAAAAAAAACTAATAATAATAAATAAATAAGTAATTGAAAAAAAAAAATGCTTAAGCAAAAAAGGACTTTTTAATTAAATTTTAAAATCCATGGGAGACGGCTGTTTTTTTTTCACGAAATTTTATTTCAATTTGAAAAAAAATTTACGTTTTTAGAAATGCAACTTTTTTTCAGAAAAATAAAACTTAAAAAAGTCATTCCTTTTGAAGTTGCTTGAAAAAAAAACGAATTTGTAGTTTATTAAAAAAAATGAGTTTCTTTTATTTCATCGATCAATATATCGATGAAATAGATAAGATTGTTGGGAAACAAATATAGAGACACTAATTTTAAATAAATTAATTATTTTCAATTACATTTTTTTAACAGCGTAACTTATCGATATTATATCTATTGAAATTAATTAAATATTTTTTCAGCAGCACTGAATTTAAAAATTAAATATTGAAATTGTAAAATTACATGAAAATAAACATCTTACATATAGTATGTCTCACTACTCGAGTAAAGAGAAATATAATTAAAGCAGTAAATCTGACATGCATAATGCGCTCAGTACATTAACTATTGTTGAAAAAAGAAAAACTATGTTATCGATATACATTTCAAGATTGCTAGCATTGCTTTTATAAAAAATAGCGCACAAGGAAATCTGCCGAAAATCAATCTACTTTTCTCTCTTTTTTTTCCTTTCCAAGAAAATAACACACGCTGGCACGTTATCTATTTTCTTTTCACTTATTTCTTTTGATGGTTCTTGCGATTTCACCACTCGCTCGTCATTCGTCACAAATTTATCAATAAACTTTTTGACTCTTATTCTCATTCTCTCTCTCTCTCTCTCTCTCTTTCTCTTTCTTTATCTCGCTCTATCACTCTATTACTTACTCCTTTGTGTAACTAAAAGTTTGCACTCAGCTATTGTGCAGTACAAAAGCAAGCTCAATTTACATTTAACCGGAAGTCCGTGTTTATTCTGTCTGTCCCGCCCCTTCTCTCTCTCTCTCACTCTCTCTCTCTCTCTCTCTCTCTGTCACTTTCACAGTCATGCACACTTTAACTTTGGAAGCTAACAAAAAAAAGATACGATTTGTTAAAAAATACAAAATACTCATATACTCGTACCCAGGATTGAAAATTGGCTACAGCGATATCGAAATTCTAGAACTGTGAAAATTTTCCAGGTGACGCCTTTCTTAATACCCGCGTTTTCTTTGTTTAACTACCCTCTGCAAGAGATAGAAATAGAGAGAGATAGAGAGAGAGAGAGAGAGAGAGAGCAAGAGAGCAGACAACTTTGCCAATCAGCGAATGGAATTTTTTTCCGCGAAGACCCTCTCTTCTGAACAGTATAATCTCGATCTCACGTCTTTCCCTAATTCCCTGATTCTCTCGCATTAATTTACCCAAAGAGAGCTAAAAAAGAACTATAGCTAAAAACAAAAAGAAAAAAGAAAGAAATAATGAAGAGGGAGAGAGCGTTGGAAATAAAAAAAGAAGAAACGACAGTGAGAGGGAGGAAGCAAAGAGATCGCGTAGTGTTAAAGTGGAGGCTTAATTGATCGAGCGGCCTTAACTCTTAATTGTAATAAAATTACGTATTCATAGGAAGTCGCATATAGCAAGCCTCGGTCAATTTCTTGCTCATTTTCTCTTTTTTTTTTATGTATTACAGCCCTCGAGAAAAAAAATGAATTATAGCGTCACTGTAATCAATATAATAGCTTTAAATTTTAATCGATATTTAATTCTTATCGATAATAAAAAGAAAATACATGTCGTTTAATTACCAATATTGTTAAGAAATAATATTTAGCATTATACGCTACATATAATAATTCAAAATAAAAAGAGAAATTATCTCACAATATTTCCAAAGCAATAAACTAAATTTAAAATAGTTGTAGAGAGCTAAAACTTAACTTACAAAGCTCAACAACTTAGAGTATACCCTTGGCGTCAAGGAGAATTGCGCGTAAGCATTACTCATATACCCTCATACGCGGCTTCCCTCGCTCGTATGCATACTCGAGCTCGCGCTATGTGTGTAATTCCAATAGACGAAAGAGGAAAAGGAACAAAAAGAGGGAAAAGGAACAAAAAAATTTTTCAAGTGTCATCGTCGTTGTCGTCGTCGTCATCATCGGGCGATACGGCGTTGGTTATACACAATGATATTTCACATCACTCGAACACATCTAAGTGTCCAAAGTACTTTTTCGCAAGATTCCTTCTTCGTACTTTATATACTGAAGCACGCGAAAACAGTTGTGTATGTTTTAAACAATATTTTAAATAAATAATATTTTAAAAATATATACGGTGAGATTTCCCGGTTCCCTGCTTTTCATATAGGCTCTTGTGCTTATCTATCCTCCCGTATTAAAAGCGAAACAGAAAATCAAAGCGACCGAAAGAAGAAAGTGTGCGTCGGCGCGCGTGTGTGTATATGAGTGTGTATATCGCTCAGCGAAAAAAGTCCCCGGTAGGCTGTAGCGAACTCTTGGAAGAAGGAAAACTTTTTTCACAAAGCTCTCACTCGTTCGTTCTCTATGCGTGATTTATATACGTATAAGAGTTGCGGTGAAATTGCAGTTTCTTAGAGTGAAAAAGAGAGGGAGAGAGAATGAGTAGCGAGAGTGTGATATTGAAACGAGTGGAGAGGAATTTTTTGAAAAAATTCAATTCTGGGGATTTTTATCGGGTCGTTTTATATGAACAGGTGAAAAAAGATAAAATTATTTCGCTTCCCGTTTTGAATATTCTACATATTTAAACGTTGAATAATATATTGTAATATTAGTATAGCATGTTTGGTAATAATTTTGAATAAAAAAATTTTCTATTAAAATTTTGTTTTCAGTTATAACTGTTTCAAAGGATTATATTAATTGAATTATCTTATTAAATTATTTTATAAAATTATTTTATAAAAGATCTATTTTTAAAAAATATTATTAAAGTGCTTAATCTGAACTCTAAAACGTAAAAATAAAATCTTATTAATTATGTATTTTTTATAAAATGCCACGATAGATTAAAAAAAATATGAGCAAATTATGATTAAAAATCAAAAGCATGAAAAATAAATTAAATTTATTTCTTAAAGAACTAAAAATTTTTAGTTTATTTTTTAAGGTATAGCAAGGTGAAAGAAAAA
>OX465097.1:72946920-72949420 GCA_949987625.1 Chalcis sispes | reverse complement strand
TAGCGTCAAAAACGTGACTACAATATTAAATGTATATACTATATGATATAGTTTTCTAAAATTATTAAAGGAGCATCAAAGCGATAGAATCTACAATAAGATATGTATTATTTACTTAAAGGCTTATCAGCACATTTTTATCTTTAAATCGAAACAGGCTACAATATTGTCACGAAAATATTAAAACAAAAATATATTTTTTCTTTTATAATTACTCGGAGATAAACTATTCCGATCAATATCTCTGAGTTCGAAACATGCTCGACATTAAAAAGGTACAACTCGTAATTATTTAAAGGCTACAATCCACCATTCATTAGATTTTCAAGCGTATTCGGCGGCGGCATTCTTTCTAATAACAACACGACCAATAAAGTTTTCGGTACAGCTCGACATTTTTTCATCCAGTTTTACTTTCATCGTCATACTAGTCCATCGTCACAGCTGCGATATCATGCGCATTCGAATTCTTTCCTTTCCATTGCTTTTCCTTCTCCAATGCGGTTGATTCTCTCTCTCTCTCTCTCTCTCTCTCTCTCTCTCTCTCTCTCTCTCTCTCTCTCTCTCTTTCTTTCTACCCGGGAGTAGGGAGTCCCGTAAATTCATAAAATAGCACGCGGCACGATTTTCCGCGAATGATTCCCTCGCTGAGAGTGCATGCATTATTTATGGCTCGACGGATCGTTTCTCTTTATTTCGAAGAGGAAGAAGAGGAAGTGAACAAGGGAGCACGACACATTCCGCCGCGTGCGATATGGTTTTCAGAGAGAGAGAGAGAGAGAGAGAGAGAGAGAGAGAGAGAGAGAGAGAATGAGAAAGAAAGAGAAATAGACAGGCAGACAAAGAGACAGAGAAAAGTTGAGAGGTTACCAAAGAGGTCGCGACTATGAAAGATGAGAGCCGAACGGAAAGAGAAAAGAATAGGAAAAGAAAAGATAGAATTCGAATTATTGTTTATGGAGACAAAGTTTTTTTAAAAAAAATTTTCACTTTAAATATAATATAATTTTTCTAAAACTCTACTAAAATTTATCATCGATATCGTGCATCTTTTATAATAAATGTACCGATCTTGCATGTAATTTTTTTAAACGTTTTTAATGTTATATATAAAGAAGAAAAATCGCAGAAAATCTCATAATTTACAAAATTTACTACTCGGTGTGCTCTAAACATTCAATTCAAAGCTTCGTTCATCAAATGTGTATTCATATTCGAGTTAGAACATACAATTTGCATTTCAACAAATATATATTGTAATATTTGACGTATTTCAAATGTTCTATCTATATTTTAGCCGTTCACGATTCGCGGATTGATACGTCATAAAAAAAAAAAAATAAAAAAAATTTCAGAAACTATTGAGAAATCAAAGGTACGCGACAGAAAAGTCCGCGTGATTGTGGATAAGTGAATCGAGAAGACTTTTCTTTTCCTTTAACTTGCTTTTATGATCATTTTTTTTTTTTGTACGACAAATTTGCAGAGTTTACAGTACGAAAGATAAGGATGATTTTATTTTCGCGGCTACCTTGGTTACTCACTTTCTATATCTTACGGTGCAACTCAATATGAATGTGGCTAGTTTTTGGGTAAACTGTTATTACTGCTTATAGAAGCGCAATAGTTCATTTTTTACCGCTTGCCTCAACTTTGTATATGAATAAATTTTCGAAAACATTTTTTTTATCCTTGAAAAGTGACGTGAATAAACTCAAATTATTTTTTAAATGGAAATCTGTAAACATAAGTGTTTTGTTTTCGGATACGGCTAGGTTATTAAAAAAGAAATTTTGAAAATAATTTTTTTTTTAAATTAATTTTTCTTTAAAAAATAATATTTTTAAATTTAATCATCAATTAATATTGGATAAAAATAAAAATTGTTTTATAAATTTTAGTAAAATAAAACGATGCAAACTATAAATTAGTTACTCTTTTGTTATTTATTCGCCGGTACAATTTCTCTTGACCTTTATCACTATCTTCAACAATTCCCATCAATCAATTAATACCTATCGAAAACTTTTCGAATCGACAAAAGCAAACGTGTTCGCGCACAATCAACTCGAACAAATGCCATCGTGGTACGCAATTTTTCGCGATTTAAGAGTTCACGAGAAAAATGCTGACACACAAACATGAAGAGAGAGAGAGAGAGAGAGAGAGAGAGAGAGAAGGTGGTAAAGGTGGAAAACTTACTGCATGAAGACAATTAAAAAAGTTTGCTCATAAAAGAAAGAAAGAGAGAGAGAGAGAGAGAGAGAGAGAGAGAGAGAGAGAGAGACTGCCGGTGCTTCTCATCGATTAAGCCTGCGCGACACCTCCTAGCCGACGTTGTAAATAAAGCCAAGTATACATAAACTGCATGTTGAAATCTACCTTATAATCTTCTATACACATTTATTGTACATACAGGAGCATGCGCGAAAGAAACAGGGAATGTGTCGTCGATTTTATTGAATATTAAAAATGCGTAATCATAAAATACACATCTCAA